>JAIPRL010003051.1:0-51216 GCA_025469235.1 Pemphigus obesinymphae | reverse complement strand
AATGACAATATTTTTGTATCAAGCTTCCGATATTAAATTAAATCTGAATACAGTAAAATTACTTACCTATATTATCTTCAACTATTGTTCTGAAAATATTATGCAAATTAATTGTAATGTACAACTAAAATATGCAATGTGTCCGTGGCCCTAAATGTGTACTGATACAATCTTATTCATTTGGACCAATTATTCCTCTTGTATATTTTATTATGTTATATAGATATTATTGTGATCACTTAATGTTAAAATTATTTTAATCTATATGATAAAAACTATTGTTCTGAAAATATTATGTAAATAAATTGTAATACACATGTTCGCCCGGCAGATCCTACGAAAATGTGGTCGCCAGCACAGACTTGCGATGCTTATCAATTGAGGAACCTTCAGTAGCGGGATCAAATAGTGTGAACGAAGAAATAATTAAACACTCTAATAATTTTATAATGTGCCACAAAAATGCTGGACAGACTATTATATTTACAAAGAACGATAAAATTAATTAAATCAATAAATACATAAAAAAATATTCAACAAAACAAAAAAATAAAATAAAAATAAAAATGAACGTGACAACGATCAACTTGGATCTCCAGTGTGGGCTGACTGGGTGAATGACGAGACTCGGAATTCACTATCAGATCAAAATCCGTGTTTCATCCAAATATCCGCAAAACAGACGATCACGAATGAGGAAATGAGCACAGGAGTGGCAGACCGGTATAAAATTGTCGATATGCTCATTAATGGCACGCGTGAAACCATGCGATTAACAGAACGCCAGTAAATATCGCGTACGCACAGCCTACACTATGTGTAGTATAATACGCGAATTAAACCCAATCGAGCTGACTGACGAACGAACGAAAAACCCGATGACGACGTTATGAACTTGAACATTTTATTTATCTCATGTGACAATTGAAGATCTCGGTGCAAAATCAGGTTGTCCAATTTTTTTAAATGTTCAGAAAGTGATAAAAACTGTCTTAGACTTAAATGTAGGATTTATTTTTAGGAATCTTAGTTTTGAGATAAAAGAGTAAATTGCAAATATTTATTCAAAAAAATAAATTGTTTTTTGCAATACGTATTAAAAAAAAATATATATATATAATATGATGAAGATGTCCGTTTTTTGAACCGACAAAAATGTCTTTCAGCTCGACTCCTCAAGTGTGTAGTTATGTATCGGCGTTCTGACATCATCTTAATATAAGTTGTATTTGATTGATACGGATACGTACGATGCAACGGCTGCGGGACGAGAGCGAGGCAGCCAGTGATGGTAGAGACATGATAACAATATTCCCATTAGAATGCCCTAAATTTTACTTTTTAATCATAAATTTTCCCTTGAAAAAAAAGTGTAGATAATGCATACACTCATCAACCGTATAAACATTTCCTACCCAGTCATCTAGTACGCATGAGTCTGAACTTGTAAATATATTTCAATCCTTACATGAACATTAGGAATGATTTAAATTTCCTTTAAATAACTCCTTATCAATAAAAAAACAATTCATATTTTTCTATAGATATATAATGCAATTTAGTATTATAATATATCGTTTTATAAAAAAAAAAAACCAATATTTTTTATGATTTTTCCAACACAGCATATTAAAATGTTTAATTCATGAAATTTCCCATTTTATACGTCATTACATAAATAATATCCCTATTTTCCCTTTTCTTTGATTATATATGAATTTTTGTAATAAGGGAAATTTCCCGCTTGTAACAATCACTGGAGGCGGTGTGTGATAAAGCATGTGACCGTCGTGTACGTCTATATGGACGTTAGAGCAACACCATATATTTTTGTTGTTATCCTTATCACCCATAAAATTAACTGGCAATTTTCCACTTTCAAGCGAAAACCTGTACTTAAATTTGTTTTTTCCCAATATGATACACAAATATATCTTATATACTCCTCGCAATAATAGTGTTTGTTTATTGCAAATTAATGATTTATAATTAATATTTTATCGAAATAACGATGGACAATACTAATTATTGTAGGAATTCGTAAAAATTATTGGGTGAATCAATTAAACCTAGTAAAATTTTTATTAAATGAGTAATAAATAATTTTGATATATTTTAAAAACAGTTATTTTTAACTTTTTTTGGCTTTTGTTATAATAAAGTCAAAAAAACATTGTGGTAATTTATACAAAATTCAAATAGATATATTGTATATATATTGTCGTAATTTGATAACATCTTTCAAATTATAAACCAAAAATTTAAAAATGTTTGTACCTACATCATATTGGCAGAAAACAAATTTTTTAAATACAGATTTTCACTTGAAAGAGAGATTGCCAATTAAATTTGTGGTTTGATAACAACAAAATGATAAGGTGTTGCTCTAATGTCTTGCGTATATACATGCTGGCGACCGTCGCCAACCGTTGACGGGTGATGGCGTGGACGAGATTTCCAGAATGTTCTACGATCGCCGAGCCCTCCGTCAAACTGGTTTCGCATCAATTTGGCGTGAACCATAAGTTCAAAGAAAGTGTCAAGTGTGAACAGTACAACTAAGATAAACAATGTGTCCGTGGACCCTGAATTGGGCCTTGAAACAAACTTATTCATTTAGACCAATTATTCCTCTTGTAGAAATAATATTTATTATTATAGATATTATTGTGATCACTTAATATTAAAATTCTTTGGATCTATATGATATAAACCGTAACATGATGAATAGTTGATAAACATTTTAATTTTTTTTTTTTTTTTTAAATAGGAGATTTATATTATAGAATATACATATTGAAAAAAATCAATATATGAATATTATGCCAATGATGACCCTATTTCCTTTAGTCAAAATTTTTAATTATAATAAATTTTTCTCTAGTATTTTATAATATGTTATCTTATTTATAATATGTTTGTATTAATCTCCTATGTACCTACTGTACACTATGGACCTAGCTCATTTTGTAATATAAAAATAAAATTATCACATACACCTGTGTGATTCAATCTGAATATCAAAAAAAAAAAAAATTAAATTAAATTACAGTTGCTATTGTTTGATTTTAAGTGAAATGGAAAATTAATTGCAGTATGAAGTATTATTCTCATTAATATATTTATTTACCTAGCAATTTTCCAGGTAACGTTAGGTATTATTATGGAAGTTTTAATAAAATTGACTAGGAACTTATAGTTTTTTGATTGACTAGAATTATATCGAAATGTTTTTTGTAATAAGTTTATTTAAACACTAGATATTATTTTAAATATTATTGTATATTATCGCTTATCCGATTGTGCCCATACTTTCTAAGCGAAAAATTATATTCCAGCTATTACTTGATAGATTTAAAAATTTTTTATAAGAAAATGTTGACTTTTAATACAGATTTTTGTTAAAAAATTAATAACTATTTTTATAAAAAAAACACCTTTTGAATATGATACCTTATAAGTGTAACACCTCATAAGTGGAATTAATTTTCAGTGCAATTTGTGTATCTCGGTTTAAATATTTAATCGGGATTCTTAATAGTCGGTGACCGAACATTTTTGAAAAATAATACCGTTAATTAACTAATTAAAAATATTTCGCCTACAACTGAAACTAGCGTTCACTTTGTACTAGATTCTCTTTGATTATTTTTTAATCTTTAATTCAAACACTCCCATTAAAATATATATAACCTCATCAATATAGTAGAGGATCTGAAACGATAGATGGATGGATAAATGATATATGATAAATGGTAGCGGAGTGGTGGAAAAAAATATAAATATTAGATTGAAAATCAAAAAAAAAAAAAAAAAAATAGTCAATATCATATACCAAACAAAACTCCAAGAGGGAGAGAGCAATCGCCTCCCTTAAATTGCAATTTCCCTAATGTGTAGGGATGTAAAGATAATTGTAAAAATTTACTGAGCTCAATTTAAAACATGTCTAGTGTATTTTAGCCTACATAAGTGTCTATTTTTAAATATGATTAAGCCTTTTTTACGATTATTTAGACCATTATTACTTACGTTCAGGCTGTTCTTTTACTGTAAATCAATTAAAAATAAACTTAAGAAAATCATTAGTCATTTAACATCCATCGATGTTGATAACAACACCATAGTTTTTCTCATTTTTGTGTATCTCATAATTATTTTATTTCTTAAGTTAACTTCAGAAGTCTTACTTTGTTCTCCTTGTTTTCATCACATATCGACGTGTTTATGTTTGCGGCTCATACCTAATTATCGCTTTTGTGTACTGCCGGTTCGAAGTTTTCGTACTTTTCAACTACCACGTGAGTTTACGTTTCCTTATCTCGCTTCACCGTTCTTAATCAGAGTTCAGTATCAGCTGTTACCCACCTGTGGTATCTTCACCTAAGGTACGCTCCCTCACGCTTATCTGACGTTAGTCGTCGCGTCTACCCTTCGCCGCTCAACCTTATCGCTTTTGTAGTCTTAGTTACATCTCCTAGCTTAGAAGGTGTTCTTCTACTCGATGTCTTTGGTTGCATTTTTCACAATTTAAGGAGTGTATTCACTATTAACTACGCTTCACATCTTTTATATACTAACCACCTCGGCCTTTTTCAACTGCACAAATGTCGACTCTAACCCTCTTCTATTACTTAAATCTTCTGCTTTTGTTATATCGCAAAACAACAAGTTTTCACCAATACTTACTCGTCAGTCGTCAAATACTTTTAAGCAAGTACTGCCAGTCATTTCCAAACAGGGAACTATTAATGATGTTCTGAAGGCTATCTCTGATTTACGGGATGGTCAAGACAAATTACTCGAAAAACATGAAGCTCTAAGTGCAGAATTAAGGTCACGTCTGGATATTCTCATTTCACAGTTTGGTGGTATTTCTGACACGAATATGATGGACGATAGGAACACTATTTCTTCTCTACTTACACAATTATCCATTAAGAAGCCTGATTTCAAACTTAGTCGTCTAGGCAAAACCATATCTTCCTCACCTCGGCCTATTAAAATCATCTTTGACAACCGCCACGTTGCTGCCCAAGTACCTAACCTAACCTGCTAAATCCAACACTACCATTACTCTACCGCCAATCTCCATGGTTCGCGACAAGAGTCCACTCGAACCGCGAATTGCTTCGGGTCTGCCACTTAGAGCTTGATCGCCGATCGCAATCTGGGGAATCGGACCCAGTGGCGTATTTAGGGGGGTGATATGGGTGTTAGAACACCCCCATCGTCCGTATTTTTATATTTAACCAAACTCCGAACTCACTCATTAGACCAAATTTCTATGAAAGGAAGTACTTTATCTGTATTTTAGAGTATCAGCTTTGAGTCATTTATACACTAAATAGCATTGGTAATGCCTATTATAATTACTATAGAGTACAATGTACTCCGGTCTCTGAATTCTGGTTAACTATACGATAGTCAGCTGTTACCATTTTTTTCTTATCAGAGTAAAGTTTATGACTTTGTGGTATCACAGACTGAAGTTGTGGTCGTATTCTTATGATTAATAATCTAGTTCGTGATGATTATTGATAATAAATCATAAACTGCGCTATTGGTGATAACGGTTTCTGCTATTAACAGTGATATCCCATCAATGTTTGAAAATTCAAAGTTATTTGACTCATTTGTTTCTACTGTTCATGTTTTATGATTAACAACATTTAACAAATTTTACAATTGTGGATTCTTTTAATAAGAAGAGACAACAGAAAATAAATTCATTCTTTCAAAAAAAACCTTAAGTGGAAAGTGAAAACAACGACGTCCAAGTAAGCAAAATAATTATTGTTACATAAGTAATTTTCAGTTTTTTTTCACAGTATTGTTTGTTAATATTTTAATTTTATTGTTTTGATAGAGTTATGATAATTCAAATTCAAACGATTTATTTAATCAGTCTGATCTATCGGTAAATGATATAACCGTTGATTGTGAAAATATAGCAAATAATCAAGTAAGCGTTTGTTTATCTTTCTACTCTGTATTTTTTGTACATAAAGAAATAAATATTATTTTTTGTTTAAATTTCACTGTAATACGTCTAATATTACTAGTACCAGTGCAGGTGATGTGTTAGTGATGATGACTGGTTTAGATATTGGTTTAATTATTGGTCGACCTCGCCATCAGGTAATAAAATACAAAGATTTTATTTATTATTAAGGTATTTACTGTTGATTTACTTATCATAAAAACTAAACTGATATATTTTGAACTATATGAATAGTATTTGAATAAGTTTATTTTAATATTAATAGTGAATACTTTTATTTTTTACTATAATGTTAATATTTTGGTTAAAATATAAAATTACAAAATGTTTTAGGCAACATGCATTATTGTATAAGAATTAATATCTACCTACTTTAACTATATTCAAAATTTGTTCAATGTCCCCAATCGAGTACACATATGGACATACAAATTGCGGATTAAAATGTATTGTAAATATAATTTGTGAACATGGATACAATTGTATTTACATTTTATTTCTCAGGGAGTCAGGGGAGTATTATATAATTATTATATTTATAGGCTTAGATTATTGTTGTGCATGGTTATTAATATTAATATTTATTTTTTATTATTGCTTGAGATTTTTATAACTACATTTCGCTTATGCTTTCCTTCAAGAATGATAATAATAAATAGGTATGTTAATGCTTTTTTTATTGAATTGTTGAAAGAAAATCCACTCGTAGTTGCGCTTCTAAATGTATCTTTATATCCATAATCACTTTCCTAATTTCAGAAGCAATATAAGAATATGCAATTTGTGCAAAATATTCCTAATTAATATGCCACAAAAATACCGTAGTCTGATTTGAAAATTTATATATTTTTGTAGATAAATGATACTGAGAAGTTTGAGTTTTTGTGTAATTCGATGCGTCCTAGTCCCGATTATAAGTTTCCGGCTAGTGGTCCAAGAAAACTGAAGTTTCAATATAAATGGTTTTATAATTGGAAATGGTTATCTTATTCAAAGTCTCTAGATGGCGCTTTTTGTGTATATTGTGTATTATTTGGTACTGATGAAGTAAAATATCAAAAGCTTGGAAAATTGGTTTGTGAAAAATATAATAGTTGGAATTATGCAGTTGAGAAGTTTAATAAATATCAAAGCCTGTTATATCATTTGACTGCTATGGAGAAAGCTAATGGATTTTTAAATATATTCAATAACAAACAAAATAGTGTTGCTGTTCAACTTGACACAAAATTAAAACTTGAGATTGAAGAAAATAGATTATTTATCCAACCAATAATTGAAACAATTTTATTATGTAGGCGGCAAGGACTAGCACTACAAAGTCATAAAGATTATGGTCCTATTTTCAATTTGAAACTCTATTCCCCTCAGAAAATTATGGAAATTTTAGAGCATTATTAAGATATCGTGTAAATGGAGGAGATCAATTATTTCTACAGCGCTTAACAAATTGTCCACGAAATGCTACATACACGAGTTCAGGAATTCAAAATAAAATAATTGATATAATTGGTTCTATCATTATTAAGAAACTTGTAAATAAAATTAACCAAACAAAATATTTTACTGTTTTAGCTGATGAAACGTGTGACATTTCTGAGATTGAACAATTCAGCCTTTGTGTTCGATATTATGATAGTGATACCAAAATTATTAGAGAAGATTTTTTTAAATTTGTGTTTGTTGTTGATGTTACAGGAAATGGTTTAGCAGTAGTTTTGATAGACAGCTTAAAAAATATTGGTCTAGACTTGAATTTTTTACGTGGTCAAGGTTATGATGGGGCCTCCGCTATGCGTGGCAATTTTAATGGTGTACAAGCAGTTGTGAGATGGTCATACCCATTAGCCTTATACTCTCACTGTAGTTCACATTCATTGAATTTAGCAATATCGGATGCTTGTAACATGAAATCAATCCGGAACGCCACAGGTACATTACAGGCTATTTATGTATTTTTTAAAACGCCTAAAAGACAAGATATATTGAAAAAAAACTATTGACAAAATTGCGCCAGAGAACAAAAAAAAAAACTAAAAGATTTATGTCCCACTAGATGGGTGGAACGACATGAATCAGTAATGGTGTTTTTAGAACAATTTGAATCAGTTGTTGAAGCTTTGGAAGAAATTTCCAATTGGGTAGATAGAGAAACATCATCAAAAAGCAATAATTTACTGTGTTCTATAAAAAATGGAGAGTTTTTATTAGCTGTTCATGTTCTCGCAAAAGCACTTTCTATTAGTTTGCCTTCAAGTCGGCAGTTACAAAATGAAAAGTTGGACTTGGTTAAAGCTATAGAGTTAGCAGAAGATGTGTCTCAAGCAGTTATGGAGTTAAGAAGAAAAGCTGAAGCAGAGTTTAAAGAAATTTATACTGAAGTAAACAAAAAATGTGAAATCTTGGGAGTTGAAATTACCATACCTAGAATTACTAAGAATCAACAACATAGATCAAACTTCACCACCAACTCCAGTGAAGAATATTTTAGATTTCAATATACATTCCATTTTTAGACGGTTTTTCAAACCAATTAGTTGAACGATTTTTGGAACATAAATCACTTGTGAAAATTTTTTCTTGTTTACTGAGTAATGTTGATGATGATGATGATGATGAAAACATTGATGAACTTCTAAAAATATATGCAGAAGATATTGAAGTTGATGAAAAAAGTGCAAAGGGTAAATTTTTGGTTTGGAAGCAACAGATTAAGAAGTCCACTCCAAAAAATGTAATAGATGCTTTGCATAACTGCAGTTCAATTATTTTTCCTACAATTCACAGGCTATTGGTTAAATTAGCAACGCTCCCTGTCACTACATCTGCCAGTGAACGTTCTTTTTCAACTCTCCGTAGACTTAAAAGTTATTTGAGAAATACCGTTGGAGAAAACAGGCTCAATGGCCTAGCTTTAATGAATATCCATAGAGATATATCTATATCTACGGCAGAAGTTATAGATAAACTTGCTCTCCAATGCCGTTGCTTAAAATTTAAATAGGTAATCATAATATGAATCATTTTATTTATTGTTATATTTTTTTTAGTATTATGTTGTACCTAGTTGTCGTTTTAGTACTAATACTAATACAATATTATATATTGTATTATTTATTTCTTGTGATTTAGAATATAAAATGTATTATTTAAAAAAAATATTATTTAATTATTAAGATATAATAATATATACTTATTTACTACCTATATAAATTGTATAATATTACGTGGGTGAGGGGGGCGGAGCACGCCGACTATTATAAGTCTATTAAGATTTAAAACACCCCCGTAAAATGAATCCTAGATACGCCACTGGATCGGAGCATACCGGATTTGTAAAATTCACACTTAACATATAGGACGATTATCGTATCTTACAACTAAAAGGGGTGATAGGAAAAAATCAAAAAAAAATCAATAGCTGGTAAATTCATGACATACAATAATTCACATAATACAAAAAACAAATAAATAAATAAGGTAACAAAATAGAGGGGTAGTAAAAATATATATATACATATGTGAATTATTAGGAATGAATGATTATTTACAAATTAGAGGATGTACCGGCCAAAATACAAGTTAAAATTTACATACAACTCAGTCCTCTTGTTTGCCCATCGACAAACTCTGCCGTGGAGGATTGACGGTGGTACTACTGCATCATTATTTGGACCGTCTGTATGTACCAAATGAGAAAGGCAATTGGTTAACGTATCGGTTATTTTAATATGTCCAATGTTGTCTCTGCTTGTTTATAATCGCGAGAGACGGTGAACGATAATTGGCGTAGTGTTGGTTTTGTGGTTTGACATCGACGGTGGTGCTTGGTCAGCAGGAGGAGGGGATTATACGGCCGGCACATTTACAATATTAATTACTATTTTAATGGGTAGGTGATAACGAGCGCAAACGTAAACACGGCTTGGACATCGCGGAGAGTAGACATCGGTGTTCCGTAAATAGATGTGGTAGAGGAATAGTGTGGTTTAAGATACCGATGTATGTACGACGCGCGCAAATCATTTATAGGTCTATTATGAATAGACCTACTTTGCTTGGGACGTTACAGAACCCCCCCCCCATAGAAGTGAGCCACATTTTGAGGGGAACTTCTATGTCACAATAAAGGTCAAAGCAAAGGGAATGTTTTATAAAGTTTAGGAAAATTACGTTGAACGTTCCACGAATCCTACGGGAGATGATATCTACAACAACATAGGCATTCTTAGCTTTTCGTTCTATGACCTCATATAATAAAAAAAATTTAGAGATATAATGATCTATGGCAGAACTTAGCCGATGTGTTCGAACAAGAACAAGAGCCGATGGCAAAATTTGCCGGACGAAACTTACATTGATGGCATTTACGACGTGCCTCTGCCTTTGATTCTTGGATTTCATTCACCATAGTAAATTTTGTTTGCTGTTCTAGGTATACGTAACGGAAACTGAATAGATTTATCGAATAGATTATACCATTCCACATTGATAAAAAGTTCTTGAGGGGTATGGTCTGTAGACTCATGAACCGTATTATTTAGTATCCATTCTACATAATTTATGTACCGGGGCCATGTGTTCTTCGTGGCAGTAAGTCCGAAATATCCGTCCTAATTCTCGCATGACACGTTCAGCGGGATTTGACTGCGGATGGTATACAGAGATCATAGTAGGTGGAATGCCGAGTTGAGATAAGCGGTGTTGCCACATCTTACTGGTAAACTGCACACCATGATCAGATACAATACACTGAGGTAACCCATAGGTTGACATGTAATCATCTACCATATGATTTGTTACAGCAACAGCAGTAGCTTTTTTCACCGGATACACTCGTACGTAACGAGTAAAGTTATCGAGAACAACAAAAATATAACACACTTTATTCCATCCCGGTGGAAGTGGACCATATATATCAACGAGTATACAACCAAGTGGTAAATCTGCTAAAATGGTTTGCATTTCACCTTGATTTCGTACATTGGAATGTTTGGTTCGCTGACATAAATCACAAATACTTAATACTCGTCGAATCCGCGATTGAAAACTTTTGAAAAAACAGAAATCACGTATCGCTAGTATACACTTCTTTGGACCAACGTGACCGTAGTGATGATGTACATTTCTGACAAGTTCCGTGACATGATCATTAGGTACACAGGCCAACCATTTATCACTTAAGGGATATCTTCGATAAAATAAGACATTTTCAAACAAACAATAATGTTGTAATATAACGGTTATATCTCCCGACTTATCAGTGAGTGCTTGAATTATATTACATAATGTAGGATCTTGATGTTGTGATTGAAAAATAACGGAAATTTTCTTCAATTGTGATTGATGTTCTTTTGTGTTTGGTTTTAATGGTAGTGCGTAAATATACTGTGACGTAGATGAATCGATGGAATTTTGTGTTCAACCAACGGGGTTCCGAGAGAGAGCATCAATTACATTGGTGGTACCTGGTATATATTGTATCTTCAATTCAAATTCCTGCAGTAAAAGAGTCCAGCGAGTTAAACGAGCATTACGTAGTCGACATCGGAAAAGAAAAGTAAGAGCTTGGTGATCTGTTAAAACATTGATGGGATAACCTAATATAAAAACACTGAATTTTTGGCAGGCAAATACTACCGATAAAAGTTCTAACTCGGTTATGGAGTAATTACGTTCGGCTGAATTGAGTGTCCGACGAGCAAAATAATTTGTATATCGGATTCCTTCTGGAGATATTTGAAACAATTCGGCCCCAAGACCTAGCTTACTTGCATCAGTCTGAATATAGAATTCTTAATCAAATTTGGGATCTGATAAATATTTTTTAATGAATGACTGTTTATGGTATTAAACATCTCAATTTCATGTTTATAAAATTGCCATGTATTCTCCTTTTTGAGTAAATCAATGAGAAGACTAATGAGGGCTGCATGATGATCAGTAAACTTTCGATAGAAATTACAAAAACCGATAGTTCCTTTTTATTTCGAGGAATTGGGAATTCGTGGATAGCCCGCAGTTAATCTGGATCCATGGTCATGCCTATAGGTGTTATAATATGACCCAAAAATTTAATTTTTTGTTTTATAAACATACATTTTGACAACCTTAGTGTCATACCAGAAATTTGAATTTTTTCAAACAAAATGCGCAACCGAGACAAATTTTCATCAAATGATTGAAATGAAACGAGGAGATCATCGACATAGATGTGTAAATCATTCAATTTATCATTCTCATTACTACTAGGAACATTCAAAACCGATTCAAGTGCAAGTCCAAAAGCTGTATTAGAAATATTAAGTCCAAAAGGAACAACAAAAATTGATAGGTTCGTCTATCGTATACAAAAGCTGTGAATTTACGGACTTTGTGATGCAATTACACCTGCCAATATCCAGCTGTAAAATCTAGACTGGAGAATATAGACTTTTCTCCAAATTGTGCGAGTAACTCATCCAACGGTGGTGAGGAGTTTCGCATACGTAATATCACTCGGTTTATTCTACGTGCGTCCAAACATAATCGTACGGTACCATCAGGTTTTCCAACGCAAATCATTGGGTTACTATAAGGCGATGTACAACGCTCAATAACCCCCAGATCATACGCTTAAGCTCATTTTCAACAGCAGGTCGCTTTGCGAATGGTATTGGATATGAGCGCACCTTAAAAGGAGTGTCATCAGATATCGTAAGTCAAGACGTATACAAATTATTCAAACCTGGTCGATCGTTAAATATATTTTGGTATTCTGTAAGAAGTTCAACTGATTCATTTTGCTGTTCCGAATTTATATGACAGAGTTCGGAGATATGTTTAGAAAATTTATTTGTTGTTTGCTCCTCCGAGCTTAATTGATCATTAAGACATGCAACTTTGTCTACATGTAACGGACTAAGATTTATAAATTGTATGGTTTTTGATGCATTCGATAAAAAACATTCGTCTGGTTTAAGTACGTCCAATATTGACGATATGGAATGGTGTACTTTTAAAGGGGAAACTTGGACTACCGGAACTTCAACATTATCAGGCTTAAAATTACATGATAGACCCCAACGTGGAAATTCAATTTGTCGGGATAAGTAATTTAAAATTACACCATGTTCAGTAAGCCAATCATCACCCAGTATCACCGATGTAGCTAAATGGGGTATCAACCCCTGTGAGGTTATCCTTCGGCATTAACTGGAAGTATTGATAATGATTTAGTGATTGGACAAGAGTTTTTTATGATAGACAAAAATGTTTCCGATATCGCAAAAATTGACGCACCAGAGTCAAGTAACGCATCGACGGGTATATCAAACATAATGATATTAATTTCTGGACGTTGATTGGATATGATGATGGCGCTGTCTTCACATGAAGTAAATGGTTTATTGCAGGCGAGGGTAGACGGGTTCTCATTCGGTGCTGCGATCACGGAAGAGGACCTTTCTCGTGTCCCGAGACGTCTAATTGTGACACAGGCTGAGAAGTTGCGTTTGCATTTGGAGTTGTCGGGCGAAATCTATTATTTCCTCGAGATTCACGGTTATAATGGTGGTTGTTGTTGTTCTGACGATCGCCATTCGTACAAACTGGGACAGAATTTCGTGGTTGGTATCCATTGTTCCGTGTTTCACAAAATGATGCAGATTCCTCAAACTCAGTTAATACATTCAACAATTCGTTCGTATTGCCAGGACCCCGTCCTCGTATTGCCATACCTAGTGGAGTAGGATAGTGTTGGATAATAGTACACACTAAATCATCCTGCTAAATTGGCGGGGACAAATATTTAGCACTAGCATTCCACCTTATTGCATGTGTCGTCCAACCCTCATTCTGGGTGTATTGATATGGTCGAAAAACATCGTTACGAACTTTTCGTTAAGTAGCGGATGACCAGAAACGTTGTCCAAAAATAACTGGAATTCGATGTAGCTAACAAGGGCAGGAATAAGAGTCTCATATTACCCGAACATCATCAACAAGCCGGCGTTGAGCGCAGAGTAGTTGCTGTGTAGAAGACATTGGTACATTTTCGAAGTATATATTCAACTGTTCCAAAAACTTTTCGGGATGAACCTGACACGTGGATCCTGCTAACTCAAAAACAGTGACTTGTAGCCGTTCCTGTGTTCCCAAAAATGATGATTTTAATGGATCAAACGATGATATTGACCTTGGAACATTAATCAACCCACTGATGTTAATTGGTGCAGCTGGAACTGTATTGATTGATATGGACGTAGTTGTGGGAATAACCGTTGATGAAGGACACGAAGAACCAAACATTTGAGATATATCACCAGCAGATGATACACTGGGCCGAATCGCCAATCCGGCCAAGTCACTCCTAATTGACACAACTTCACTCTCGAGTTCGTCCAGTCGTTTGACTACTTGGGTATTGTTCGTTTTTTGTTGAGTAAACTGAGTATTATGTCGAACATTATCATCTTCTAACTTGCTGAGACGGACATCAGTCTCTTGCCACTGTTTCCTAAACTCTGTCAACTGGTTTGAGGTGTGCTGATGCAACTCATAAATTTTTCTCACAGCTTCTTCAGATTTCGATGGAGCGTTAAATATTTTATAGCCGCCTATATTAATATTATTCTACTGTATCACATTTACTTATAAATAATAATAAAAATACGCCATTATAGTTACAACTTATTTTAATAGGTAGCTATGATGAAATTTAAAAAATAGTATAGACATGATTTTTTGTACATAAATACTTACTTTGGTTTTCCATATCGCATCGAAACAGGATAAGTCATATTTTGCTCAGATATTCAATAGATACCATTTACCAGAAAAAATGAATTAAATCATGAAGTGTTTGGTTGTCACTGAAAATAACAAAATGGTTGTTGAAGTATATGTGTACGTAGTTAAAAGTTAATTATTTTATGTTAATTTTTATTTATAATAATTGATATTATATATAGATACTAGATACTCACAATTTTTAACCAAAAGTAATGATCGGATAATATATAAATGAGTAAAACATTGTTATTATTATTTAATAAGTTATATTAATGAACAAATCCATAGAATTTCTGAAATATATTCAACGTTTAGATTGTCAACAATAGTTTATGATATTGATAGATATCCAAAGACATAATATTATGTTTTATGCCATAGAGTAACTGCAGCATAGACATTGTAATTTTATATTTTATTAGGTAGGTATCTACATTTTATATCATACGTAGGTATAAGCATAAATTAATGACCCCTTCAGAAATGTATTCAACATTTGATAAGTACATTTTTTATGTAAACTAGTTCTTATGAAAACACTTTTAATGATATAACTATTAAAATAAATATAGTTTTGAATACATAAGAAATTATATCAAAAATAATTTAAATGGAAACATTGAATTTGATCTGTGATTTTTCATTGGATAAAGGATAATATGCGTAGTAAAAAAAAACTTTTCTAAAGTAATAATCTCTAATTTTGATACAATATCATTACATTTTTTAATTAGGTACAAAATTAATATTAGGTGCTAACTCTCCTATTGGATCGAACAATTTAGCAATCGTGGATAACACAGCGCGCTTTGTAAAAGAGGATAGTACCAACTTCGTATGGTAACTGAAGACGTCAGCAGTGGGATCCCAAAGTAATTTAACGGATGCGTCATCCTTGGGATCAAATGATAAGTGTAGAGTACGATTTTCGGGTGTGACTTACCTACTCTAACACTTTCAGACAATTACTTGCCCATTTTTTTAGCAAAAATCCTCCGCGTGATAACAAGCTGATGATATGTTTTTACTGATGTAATAACTCATCTTCTGACGGTGTCCCATTGATTATGTCATCCACATGGGTATTTTGTGACAATATATTGCGAGCAGCTGGGAAATCATGTCCTTCATCTTTTTCCAACTGATGTAACACACGAATCGCTTGGAAGGGTAATGACGAAAGTCCATAAGTGATGGTACATAATTCATATTCATACAATTCATCCGATGGAGAGGGGCGCCACAATATATGTTGATATATACGATCTTTCGGGGTAATTACAATCTGGCGATACATTTTACATATATCCGCTGTGAACATATATATGAAAAATCGACTGCGGAGAAGTAGAGTACTTATATCTTGCTGCAACTTGGGCCAAACATACAATAATTGATTTAATGAACTGTTGGAAGATGAACGTGCAGATGCATCAAACACGACACGTACTTTAATATTTTGAGCGTCCCGCTTCACGACGGCATGATGAGGAATTAAATACTTTCCTTTATATGGAACACGTTTCATGTGCCATAGTTCGTCGTATTCTGCCATGAACTTTTGGTATTCCTCATATATATATCAGGATCACGTTGCAGTATTCGCTCAAGGTTGTAAAAACGTGACCATGCCATGTCAAATGATTCCCCTAATTTCGTTGGTTCTCCTCGAAAAGTGCGTTAAAATATTTCTTCGCCCTTTTTTCATCAGTTAAGGGGTGTACCGGTGGTAACGGTACCTCAATTGTCCAAAATTGTTGTAACAATTTATCCAACGGAGATTCCATCGCTAACATCAGAGAAACTGACACAGGAACATCCTGTAATGTTGATTGACCAGATAATACCCATTCTACAAAGTGTCATAAGCATGAGGTAATGCCGGATTATGTATGACACGTCCACCATCCTTTAAAATATTAGTATATGTATCAGCACCCAATAAAAATTCAATTGTGCCCGGTGAATCAAAATGAGGGTCCGCTAAAGTTAGATCCGCATATGCATCACGGATGGTTGAGTGTAATTTTGATATTGGCACCACGCCTGTAATTCTAGGCAAAATTACAGGTTCACACGTTAATTCAGGATAATTAGAATGTAGAGGTATTAAAACACAAGTTGTGGTACCCTCAGTTTCAGTTACAAGAGTTTGTGACAAACCCACCACGACATTTTTACCACGGTGACGTGGTAAATCCAAACTAACGATTGATGCTTGGTCGAACAGTGTCGACACTTACAAGTGGAATTACACAATTCACTGAGAGTTTTTTTGTTGAGAACTCAGGCAATTCATACACAGATGCCGTGATTGCGCGAATTTAAAACAATCTTTAACTGCCATTTTTTCAAACTTTGAACATTGAAACAAAAAATGCGATTCTTTACACACAGGACACGATTTTTTTTACTTCAGTTGATGTAATAAAAGAAGATTTGATATGACGGGGTTTTCGAGTAGTAGTATTATTTTTGACCGGTGCGGAATTAGATGTAGTATTTTGTAAAATTTGACAACGGGTTTGTATAAATTTTAATAATAATTTTATATCAGGGCTTCATTTGAGTGATGTTCTGCTTCAAACAATCGCTTAGTTATAGACTGTAATACCCTAGACACAATGTAAAATAACAAAAGCCCAGCAAGGTTATCGACTTTGAGAGCAGAAATTGGGGCTATATTTTCTTGAAATGTACTCATGAATGTTTTTAGACCTGATAACGTTTCTGTCGTCAACAGAGTATAACGAAAAATTATATCGAGATGATTAGTGATGAGTAAGCGTTTATTATCGAAACTATCATGTAATGCTTCCCATGCCACGATATAATTGGTATCTGTAAGTGGTAATAGACAAAGTAGAACCCGAAACAGAAGAAACAAAATAATGAAACTTTTAACATTGGTCAATTGAGTATTATCGTGAGCGAGTGACGTAAATGTATCTCGAAAAGAACACCATTTTGACAAATCCTAACCGAAACTGGGTAATTTAATTTTTGGTAACTGTATATGCAAGCTTACTACTGATGATTTGTCCGAAGACCAAGAAACATCAAGGTCAATATCTGATGCGAGAGCTTTCAATAAATAAAATTGTTCCACTATAGTGACGATACATTTGTCATTTGCGAGCCGCATTTTTTTCTCGTTTTTTTTTTCGTAAATATAATAATTATACTTTTATAGGAAGGTCTCGCAATATGATCCAAAATTATCAAGACGCAATGTGTGTTGTTTGTAGGTTTGGAAAGCCCGGCTTATTTATCACTCTCACATGCAATCCCAAGTGGAAGGAAATTAAACAAAATATGAAACCTTACGAGTAAACATGTAACAGCTCTGACTTAGTTGTCAGAGTTTTTTTTATGCGAAACTGCATCTTCTTCTTGATGATTTATTAAAGAAACACGTACTGGGAATAGTTGTTGCTGATGTACATATCATAGAATTCCAGAAAAGAGGATTCCCTCATGTGCATTTTTTCTTCATATTGCGAGAGGCTGACAAAATTAGGGATCCAGTTGATGTTGATTCCATTGTTTGTGCTGAAATCCCAGATCCACGACAGGACACAGAACTGCACACTATTATTGCTCAATCTATGATTCACGGTCTTTGTGGACAAATTAATTTACTATCCCCTTGCATGGATGGGGACAAATGTTCGAAAAACTTCCCTAAAGAATTTGTGGACGAAACTATTTTGAATGTGAATGGGTATCCTCTTTATCGTCGGCGAAATAATGGCAGAACTATTTTAAAAAACAACTGCTTTTTGGAAAAAAGATGGATCATCCCATACAACAAGTTGTTATCTAAAAAATATGCCGCTCACATAAAAGTCGAAATTTGTTCCACGATTTCCTACAAATATGTTTACAAAGGGCATGATTGTGCTGCTATGCGTTTGCATCATAATAATAACAACAATTTGCAAACTGACGAATTAGACAAGTTTCTGAACTGTCAATATGTTAGCCCTCCGGAGGTAATGTGGCATCTACAAGAACGACCTTTACACCACAAATGTCATACTATTGAGCGCTTGCCCATCCATTTACCTGAGCAACAAATAATTTACTCTCAAGCGGAAGATGTTCTTAATGTAGACCTCCAGAACGAAAAATTTACCAAGATAACTGCTTTTTTAAAACTTTGTCAAGATAATGTCGCCACGAGACAATACCTGTATTCCAAAATTCAAGAACACTTCGTTTGGAAAAAAGGCGAGTGAGCAACCAGAGAAAGATTTACTGAGTGTATCGTTAAAATTTACACTGTCAATCCCACAGATAAAGAACGGTTTAGCTTACGACTGCTGTTTCTCCATGTAAAAGGGCTACAAATTTCGATTTCTTAAAGACTGTCGATCGTGTTCTTTGTACTACATTCAGCGAGGTAGCTACAAAAATGAACCTCCTAGATAACGATAAGGAATGGTATGAATGTCTTTGGGAAGCTGGCACTTTTCAGATGCCTAAACAACTTCGACAACTGTTTGGAATCATCTGCGTCTTCACGTCGCCGATTTATATCAACCAACTGTGGAACACTTTCAAAGAATCCCTCACAAAAGATTACCGAAGAACGTAGGATGAGGACGCCAACTTCAATATGGCTTTGCTGGACATAGAGACTTTTTTCAAGATGCATGGACGATCGTGTGCTGACTTCACTTTTCCCACACCAATCATTCCAGAACATCCGACTGAGGCTCCTCCAAACTGCCACGACGAAGTGGAGAATGGCCGCCAAATGTAAAACCAACTCAACGTTTAGCAGCGCAACATCGTGGACGAAATCCTTCTTTCCGTGGAACATGGCGCGCATCAAATCTTTTTCGTGGACGGACCACGAGGAACTAGCAAGACTTTCGTGTATGAAACGCTTACTCACACTTTACGGGGTCAAGACAAGACTGTTCTGTTGGTAATGTGAACTGGCATTGCAGCGAAGCTGTTAGAAAATGGCACAACTGCTCATAGTGCATTTAAATTTCCAGATCCACTCACACAAAACTCCGTTTCATCTCTCATACTTAACTCAGACGGGGCACGTGTTATCAGGAATGCCTTTATTATCATTTGGGATGAAGTTGTCATGGTGACTAAAGATACTCTAGCCGTCCTGGATCGGCTTCTAAGGGAATTAACAGACTTAGATATGGCTTATGGGAAAAATTATTGTTTTCGGTGGTAACTTTAGACAAGTTTTACCCATAGTGAGACGTGGAAATAGGGTCACAATTGTCCAAGTGTTATGTTATGCACACGTGTAAGAAAAAGCATTTATAAAAGTGTAATGGATATTTTTCTTTATGTACAATTAAAATTATGTATAATCATTGAATACCGTGAGAACGGACAGTTATAATAATCATATATAATGTAATTATCGGAATGTTAATAAAATACGACAAAAATGCATATCAGATACCCTCATATAAAAAGTATTGGATTACAAGAAAACTATGTAAAAAAACTAAAAACAATTAAAAAGTTAAATATAGATAGTAAATACAATGAGTATACTACTTAGAATGAAATTGGAATAAGGGGAAAAAATGAACATACATACACCGCGTAGGCGCACACGATGGGAAAGAGCTGGCGTGAAATAAATAATGGTCACACGCGTTAAAATATCAAATTCCTTACGCGATAATTTTGTAAGTAAAACATTGTCATAAGGCAGGCACATTTACAACAATTTTTACACACATAAACAAAAAACCCTTTTTTGCAGGGGAAATGCCTCCTTTTAATGTATGACAAAATTACCCCAGAGTAGCTATCGCTCGACTGCTATCCCTTCAGTGTGTGGCCATACATTCAACTAACTTTAACTCTATATCATTTTCTTACAAATAAAATTGGTGTTTCCGGTTGTGTATTCTTGTCCATAGTCTTAATTCAATTATAAAGTGTTTTAATTTAATCGCTCAAATCGCATCTATCCTGTATCTCTCCACTCTTCAGCGAGTAAACCAACACCACAAGTCATCTGCCAAGTATTATCTACAATTTCAACAGACGTGTTTGACAAGAGCTTCGACAGGTAATTTAACATTATTTATTTTAATTAGTATATTCAATATATATTCAATTATCGGACTCATTACCCCGAATTCCTTGTGTTGTTTTGATCGAAAAGATAGTCTAATGAAACCCCCTTCATTTTAGATAGATGTCTAGGTAATTTATATATCATAGATTCGTACTACTCTTTTTGATCATAACAAAGGTGACGCCCAACGTGGGGCTCGAACCATGTGTTTGGGTAAAAGTGGCTCGCCGAAAGTTAACTACCAACATGAGAGGAACTGATGATTTAAAGATTTTTTCCGTTGCCATCTGCGGAGATCCGCACGGGCCCACTAGTCTTTATCTAATATGACATTGGGTTATCATGAATTTATTATATGTATTTTATAGTACCAGCTAACTTGTATAATATAATTATACAACTTGTTACTTGTATCATATACAGTTTTAGGCCTGGTGTGACCGGCTAATTTGACTGGGGGAGTCAATTTAGCCTGGAGTCAAATTCGCCTGGGCTAACAGGCGGTTTTGACTCCCCGGCGAATTTGACTGGGGGAGGTAATTTAGGCGGCAGTAAAATTCGCCTAAGCTAACAGGCGATTTTAACTCCCCCCAGTTAAAATCACCGAGGAGTTTAAATTACTGATTAGACCAGGCGATCTTAACTCCACCAGTTGAATTTACCAGTGAGTAATTAATATTACCTAGACAACCGGTTATTTTTATCAAACAAACGATTTAATATTTTACCCGGCAATTTTAACTCCCGGCTAAATCAAGTGGCGATTTTAACTAGATTGAGGTCTCGGTTTTGAACATGATTTATAATTCATGTCACCACGTGAAATAAGAATTTTTAAACACGTGAATTTAAATCATGGATGCTTTTTTCGTATGTATATAAAATATATCATAATTTGTTATTTCCTTGCTACATTTTTATTTGTTAATTTTTATATAATAGAATGTATTTTGAATTATGTTATTATATAGTATGTAAAATGTATAAATGAGGTAGGTATATTTGGAAAACCAACATGCCGATAAATATGATACATTTGTCATTTGCGAACCGCATTTTTTTTCGTTTTTTTTTTTTTGTAGATATAATAATTATAATAATACAATATATAATAAAGTTATTTTTATAGCATTTGTATTGTGATCGATTAATTTCAATGTATTTTGACTGGGAATACTGCAAGCACTCGTTATTTTTACCGTACCATAAAGTCGAGGTGCCTGGACAGTTTTCGAATGACGTGTGTTATTTAAATTAATTAAATATTGAAAAAAATAATTTCACGTGATTATACACGTATTGAATATAATTATATAATATATAATATATATATAAATATTATTAATGTCGTAATACAAAAATAAAATATTCTTTTGGAGTTGTCTTAAAAATTAAACATATGCAGTCTAATTACTATAATAAATGAGGTAAATTTGAAAACAAGATCGAATTCCATCAAAATCTTATTTTTTTTTTAACGTCACCTGGAAATTAATAGTTTTTAATTTTTTTCTTATAATATATAACATCATAGTGAGAAAAATTCTCCTGGCTTATTTAACTTGGAGAATAAAAACTAAAAATCGCTTATATTAACTGGAGATTTTTAATTCCCGTTAAATTTAATTGGATAATAAAAAAAAAATAGTCTGGCTATTGAAGTATTAATTATTATTTATACACCGACTTATATTGGCTTGATGACTCTTAGTCATAACTCATTAGTATGACTCATAACTCAATTTAAACGGAGAATACCTATACGTACTTTACGTAATGTTTTAATAATCTGTCGATATTATATACTATGGAAGTGTTCATAAAATATAATATATAATAATTTATAGCTAGGTAAATTGGTATACATATGTACCTATTTATTTCGTTTAGTAAAATATTAAATCGTTGGTTAGAAAAAATTACCGATTATCTATGTAATATTTACTCACTGGTAAGGTTAGGTTGTTTGATTAGTTAGCTTGTTTCTGAATTTTTTTTTTTTTTTTAAAAGTCGCTGGTTATTTATTCACTCTTAAATTTAAATAGGGGAGTTAAAATCGACTGGTCTAATCGATAATTTAAACTCCCCGGCGATTTTAAATGGGGAGAGTTAAATTTCAAGGGAGTTAAAATTTATTGTTAGTCCAAGTGAATTTGATTGTCAGTGAAATTAACTCCCTCAGTTAACTTCAAAATTAAATTTAAAATACTTACTAATTGAACTACTAAAAATAAAATATATCTATATTCTATATAGGTACCAATATATTTTACCCACCTAATTAAATACCTATTTTATAAGTTAATCGGACTTGCCTTGTAGTAATTTTATAGTATTTATTGATCTATTTGAAACTAAAAACATAACATTCCTAAATAAGTGAACTCGTATTATTAATCAACAAACCTTTCAAATTATTTACTGAGGAACTTTCATTCAAAATATTTGTTTTTTGTAAATAATTTTTACAAACATGCAACTAAAATAATATTATGTACTTACCCAAGTTTTTATTTTGAATTAAAAATACAAGAAAGTGAAGTGTCACCTTGTATCACTATCATATAATATTAATTATTACTATGCAAACAATTAAAAGTTATTAAAAAGTTATTTATTGTAAATAAATATTTAATAAAATTAAACATTTATAACATTTAATAATTTTTTTTTTCTATACATTTTTTCTTATATATTATATAATTGATATTTTATTACTGAAAAAAAATCAAAGGTGATATTAAACAAATAGTAAGTATATGATGTAAAATCCTGTAAATAATAAAGTGTGCCATTATCTTTATCATATTTTTCATGTTTATTAGTATTAAAAATATCATTATAGAAATCAATGGCGCCAATAAGAATATTGAAAAACTTCACATTATTCAGAAATATTTGATTTATTGACTTTTTTTTTAACCAATTTGTGGCTTAATTTAATCCTATATATAAAAAAAGGGTTTACTGAGTAATGTTTTGAGTTTTTTTACATTAATACAAATTTAAGATATTAATTAATATAATTATAATTATATAATATATTCATGCAAAAATTTCCATTATTCAATATAACTTATTACAATACCAAAATGTATGTGTATCTACTGAGTAGCTACTCATATTGAAATTAATAATTTTCAGATTTATTATTATGATGACTATATATTTCTTTATTTGTTCTAGAATAAATTTATACTTAATATATTAAAATATCTATTAAATTACTACTGATTTTGGATAAATTATTATATATTTATATTTTGTAAACTATTGTTGATAAATAATAATTAAAATATTTCGGTTTACAAGATAATATATTATATTTGTTTAAATTATTGGTTGTAAAATCATAAATACTGATTCATATGCTGATTCATTAGTTTTTAATTATAATTCGTCACAATTAAATAAATAAATATTACAGATATAATACAAGTATACCTTTATGCTGTATTGAACCTCAATTCGAGTTTATTACCTCGTATATTTCCAAAAAAAGCATAAAGAAATACATAAATTTTAATTTTTATTTGCATTTGAAAATAATTTAAAAAATTGAGTACAATGAAGTGAAATACAATCTGTAGAATATGTTCAAATGCAAATATGAAATGTCGTCAGCATTTTCCATATTTTTTATATTGTATGTGTAGATACGATATAAAACCCGTAGTCAAATTTTCGTCACTCGAAAATTTCATTTCATGCAAATCTTAACATAGAATTAATATTACCGATATTCTAGTTTGTACATCAAACGTTATTAAACAATGGATTCCTATAAACGAAATATAATTTTACTCGTAACGTTCAGTATTGTAATTTTGTACATGATTACACCTGGTAAGTATAATTTATTAATTTTCGTCTCATATATCTAAATATATATATATATATAAAAATTCGTCTCATACTCTCATACTATATAATATGGTATTACGTAATTTCAATATAAAAATTTTATAGTGTGTGTTTTATAAGTAAAAAGAGATGAGGTAGATCATTTTTAATTTTCAATTTTTTTTCGTAATACTTAATAAAGAAGCATTATATTCTCATTGATTTACCATTTATAGACTCTTATTTTAATAATTTGCATTCAAACATATTTTATGAGTTACAAAAATACAACTTTTTGATTTTTTAAAATAAATATAACTCTTAAAAACATTTAAATATCGAAAAAAGGCTACTCAGAGCACTAGGATAATGTTGTTATCTATAATTAATTTTTCTTTTCATATATCTAAAATGTTTGTAAGTTATTAAAAATGAGTGATGCTATCATAAGTTTTTCTTGAAAATTGTTTGTGCTGACATCCTCTGATTATTCAGTAAATCTATATTAGTGTTTACGTATGATAAATGTATAAAATAAAAACAAACACAAACATTTGATTTTATAAGAATATTTAATAACAATAATATCAAAAAATTACATAAATATATGAGCACATCAGACTTATTTAGCCTATTGTTATTTTTAATAACGGAATTAAATCCGAATCAAAAAAGATATTTGCGACATTCCCTAAAAAACACACATATTTTTAAATAGTTGTATCACTAAATGTATTTATTTAATTTCTGAGTAATAGTAAATAAATAAATAATATAGAACCTATGGTACACGTACTTAAATGTTCTCATATTATATACAAATATGTAGTATGGAAGTGTATTATAAAGTGAAATAATTTTTGTTCGTCTATTTCTTATAAAACTCGTTTATATAAACAGTGGTTGAATTGGAAAAAATATAAGGACGAATTCTAAGCTTAGTTAAAAAATCAGTGTTTCCGGACATATTAGAGAAAAAGTAGGCTGTGGGGGACCAGTCCTCTCACACCTCCTATCAAAAGTTTCTCAATCAGAAGACATTTTTAAAAACATTTTATATTATTATCGAACATGAATAGAATATAAAAATACAAAATTTTGTTCTTACATCAACGTTGGGTTATCAACATATTTCTTATAACAATTTTTATTAAACACTTATCCATTTAAATAAATAATCGAGGAAGTTGTAGATGTAAACTGAATTATAATTATTTTTTTTATAAATTTCAACAAATTTTTTTATAAATTACTGATAAGTAGTCAAAAAGTATTGAAAATGGTATCTTGTTAATTACACATTAATTTATCAGTGCTACTGAAAATAATGTGTATACATTCGAAGTCCCTGACATTATTAATTTCTGATTTATAAAAATTGTTAGTCATTTTTAGTATGGTTCCTATATAGGTACTTAAGAAAACTACCTATAGGTAGAAGGTAGGTATACCTTCATATATATATTGTATAGATATTATAAGAAAATCGAAAATATACTTCTTTAAAGTATCAACTACAATTAATTTTCTATAGAAAGCTTATACTCCCATTAAATTCCTTTACCTAAAATAAAATAGTGATCAGTGATATAGAAGTAGAACGCAATTCGTCATTCCACCAATAAAATCAATAACTGAAGTTTATCGGTGTCGCGTTGATTTCGCCATCCTTTTAGAATTTTGCCATTCACGGATAATGTATATTATTTATTACCTATATGTTACCAATATGATTTAATAAGATCAACTATTCGAAATTTATCTTGAATTTTATCGAAAACCTTTTATGCAATAATAATAAAAACCATTGGTTTTCGTAATTTCATGATTTTTCACCAAAAAAGAATTGATAATTTTAAAAAATTTTAAGTAAAAATTAAAACAGACACTGCGTTCCTAGAGTTCCTCCTGTATATAGAGCAAAAAATATAGTTCATTCAAAATCTAAAAAAAAATTGTGCTAAAGCTATGCAGAATAAGTTATAATAGTGTAGTAGTACACTCCGTTATGAGAAATATAAACTTGATGTTTTAAAAAATGTAGCACAGTATAGTCATGAAACCATTTTTTACATTTATGTCACAGTATTTTGGCACTATTCATCCGACATTTAGTAATTTTATTGAAAGTAAATAATTTGAGAGAGTAGATCATAGTAGGATCATAGAGTCTAAGAACTTAAAATAACAAAATATAAAAATAACAGTTAAAAACAAATAATATCTAACGAATTATCAATAGATAATATTTAATAAAAATAATTATTAGGATACATATAATTAAGTTTGTATGACTTCGATAGTATCTATGTGTTTGTTACCGTAGTTTGGAGGTAATGCATGATGTCATAAAATATTTAGGTACTATCATGGTTGAAATATACCAGGTTATTGCAAATAGTCCAAATTTTTATCAAATATAAATAAAATGACGGCGTAAGGGTAAATTCATATAAAATACTGCTCTTTGTTAACATATACAATGGTCCCTTTACGCTGCCATTTTATTTCCTATGTCAGAGTGGGGGTATATCTGCAATAACCTAGTATATTTCAACCATGGTTACTATATACTACGTATTCAATATGTAAATAATGAAGATACATGTAATTTTATAAAACGTTATTTGAATACGTCGAGTTATGTAGAAATGCATACAATCTACTTTTAATAAGGTAGCAATATTTGTATTTCTGAAAACTACATATTAGGTCCCTTATATTCTAGATATACATATTCACCGTATTGTATTTATTACACAAGCTGAAATAACTAAAAAAAAGTATATACCTATTTTATTAAATTACATCTTAAATATGAAAAAATAATTAAATATAACTACAAGTATATTATTTATTGTCCAATATTATTATTCTAATTAAGTATGCATAATAGTATTTTTATACACAAACTATTGATTTAACAGTTATATTAATTTTATTAATTTTTTTCTGATTAACTATTTTAATAGAAGGAATCGTGTAAGAGTTTTGGTGAAATTAAGATTTTTGATGGGAAATTCATTCTAATATTACAAAATTCTAGTTGTATACAGGTGAATTTTTAATTTTCACAGTATTTTTCTTAAACGTAATGAAAACCCACTATATTTATTAGTGGCAGCTGATGTGTAGTGGTTACGGGGCGATTGCGATCCTCTAAAATTGTGAGAAATAATTGGAGCCACACATACAAATGGGAAAAATAGCCTCAAATATATGGCTTTTTATTTCCCACCACAACAACGCGCATGCAAAAATAAATTCATTGAATGTTTTTGAAAGTGAGATTACCGGTGCACATTCGGTGAAAATTGAATGACAAGCACTTTCACTAGGGATCAAGATTAATAACTCATAATGGAGGTGCTGTATTGAATTTAGCTATCCATATTAACCCTGAAATTATTTCTTCCAGCTTACCAACTTACTGGAAGACTGATCCAAATAAAGTCCCTAATCGAATGATTTATTTCTAATTAAAAATATTTCTTTTGATGACATTAAATATTAATAACTGATGGAATTAACGTCTAACCACATTCATATAACATTTTTGTTAAGCCCAAGTTGTGTAGAACAGTCTTTTTGATATTAATATATTAATATTAGTGTGAACATACAAATGTGCCTATGTATTTTAGCGGCATAGTGGTATTTTCTAATATGTATATTGTCAATAAGACAGTTTTAACTTTAAACTTAATTTTTTTAACTTTCATAACATAATGTGTTAAAAAAATTGTCTCAATTGTGTTAGGTAAATACTTGTATGAGATTTGTGATAGAATTATAATATGATTTGGTACATTTTACTGTTATTTTTATGTTCAACAAAATAAAATAACATAATATTAACACATAATGAATTAATTTTTTGATCTGAATATTGACATATTACAACTTGTATAAATAAATATAAAATTATAAAAATTGTGTTGCTGGTTATCTAGCTAATGCAAATAATAATAGTAAGTAATTTTTTTCAAATAATTTAAATTTCATTGAATAAAAAATTATAAATAAATATCTAATAACTCTATATGTGTCATTATTATTTTGTATTAGTAGCATATTATTCGTTATCAATTAGTGATTCTGAAGCATGGCATTTTAATTATAAAATTATGCATAATAAATAAATAATTAATTATTGTGATAATATCATTTAAAATAGTTAACTTCAAGATAAAGCATGATAATAATTACGTACAATCATCGTCTGATTATGTATTTATTTATTATTGAGTGATAAAGAATCGTCTACATATATACAGTATTTAGAAATTTTTCAAGGGGAGGGGATGAAATAATTTATCATAAGGTAACACGTCAAAGCCATTCAATATTATATTAAATATATATGTTTTAAATGCTTATGAACTAACTCAAATATATATGATCAGTTGTTTTGTATTTTTTTTTTTTATATACCTATTTATTTCTATATTTTTTTGTAAAAAGCTAGAAGTAATTTATTATTCAAAATAAACAGTATGAATACAGTATCATATAAAACATATGAATTATACCATTTTATGTTTTTTATTAAATTTTTTATTGAAATATATATTATCCTCCCCCCCCCCTAAGGCATATATTTTTTTCATTTTACTACATATTTCCAATAAGAAAAATAAAAAGCCAAATTGCAAGGGGGGATCTATTTATAATAGAGATGGGTCGAACAGTTCGAACTTCGAAAAGTCGAACTCAAGTAGTAAATAGTCGAACCGAACCGAACTCGAACTTCTTTTCGAACTCGAACATTTTTCTAACTTGAACTATGACAAAATAAAAACCGTATTAGTTTATTATTTTATTATCCAGTGTTCGCTATAAAGTACCTAAAAATAGTATAAAAAAATATTTTAAATTTTTATGCACACTGGATTTTATAGGGGTGATTGACAGGTGTCAATATATATATGACAACTATAGTGGTGATAAAACTCATATAGGGGTGCTTCCGTTTTAACGATTGCAACATAGATTACGAATATATATATATATAAATACAATATATAGTGTTTTGTATTATATTAAGAACAATTTATATTGTATTTAATATTATTGTTCATCATAATTTATATTGTAGCCCATAGGTCATCTCGAAAATGGACAACTCAAAACCTATAACAATACTTATTTATTACTGAAGAAAACGCACCTGAAGTTTTTGATCTAGTATTATTGTAGATACACTACAGACCACATGATATTTTGTATTATAACGTCAATAAATATTTAGTTTTAGTATTTACATTTCCAAGAAGTAAAGTACCTATCACAATATTATTTTATTAAATAGAACTATAAAAAAAACAATATAATTTAAATTCAAATTTCATATGAATAAAATGAATAGTAAATAAATAAAAGGTAAATTAAAAATTACATTGTGACATCATTGTGCCAAAACTACTTATCCTTAACAATATTATTAATTTATTAATCCTCCTTTATTTATATTTTGAATGAATAATAAATAAAGATATTTGTTTTACATTTCACCAAATTATCACTTTTGTTATATATATTTATTGGGACATTTTCAAGTTATGAATAGCTTAGTCACCTTTTTAACTATTGTTACAAATATACATTACACATTATAATTGTTTAATGAATACGATTTTTTTTTTACATACTGTGCAGATTTAGATTACAACTGTAAAGTAAATCATTACCAAATTAATGATCAAAACTTTACCTAAATTTTCATATGAGTGATGAAATATTTTTAGCTAATATTATAAATCATTGGTAAATAATAAAAAAAAAATGTTTTATAACTCTGCTTTAATAACATTAAAAGTTACCCTCGACGAAATTTCAACAAATTCTTCATTATAAGTTTAATATAGATGTATTTTTGTAGTAAAAATGCTCAATTTCCTTTTTGTTCTTCGTTTCATGTTCGTTGTTTTCGTATAATGAGTAAATTACGCATGTAGCTTCAACGTCATTCAACACTTCCATACTTTATTTAAAAATAATAAAAATACCACCAAACAAAAGCAGTAGTCTTCCACAATAGACAGTAAGAGCAGTACTAACTAGGTTGTATCAATGATTTTATTACTAATTACTATATAGATATATATATAATCAATGCTAGTCAACCTATATAACAAAATACAATGAATCGTATTGTTCAAATAAAATTTGGCACCCTTTTTTTATAAAACTAGATTTTGACACTCGTTGAAACATAGAATGAGATAATTAATTATTGATTTACTTAAATTTCAAATTCGGGTTCGCCATAAAAGTTCAGTTTGGTTCGAGTTCGAGTTCGGGTTCGATTTTAAACCTCATAGTTCATCTCGACACCTACATTTTGAGTTCGACTTACTTCTAATTTATAAATACTAAAGATTCATATAATCTATCATATTCAGTTTAAATTTTGAATCTATGTTAATTAGGAGATAAATTGAATTTAGAAAACGAGAACGTGTTTTCATACGGTTAAAATGCATGTAATTTAAATTAAATAGCATCCTATTAAGATTTTTATTTATAGAAGTAATTTATAAAAATGATATTAATAATAAAAACTTATTTTAGGTAATACATTTTATGAATGTCAATTAAATTTAAATTAATTATTCATAATTAATAATAACATACAAATAACACTATTGTTGAATTTTAATTAAATTTGTTATAGGTAAATGTGAGGGTAAGTAAATTTCAAGTTTATAATATTAAGTAATTTAGAATATAATTTATAAAATATATATTAACACAAAACTTTACAAAATTATTCTTAACAGAGCAATTAGGAAAAGATGGATTCCGTTTTGATGAAGAAAATGGTATTTATTTATTTATTTATTGGTATAAACGGACTTTAAGTTAGAAAGATTTACAAAAGATAAGAGTTGTATAAATTTTATGTGCAATACAATTGAATAAGATACGCTGTAAAATATATAAACATGAATTAAATATACACTATAGATATAGACACAGTATAGATATAATTATGACATATGATTAAGAAAAATAAGGAGTAATAAAACAACAACAACGACAACGACAACGACAACGACAACGACAACGACAACGACAACGACAACGACAACGACAACGACAACGACAACGACAACGACAACGACAACGACAACGACAACGACAACGACAACGACAACGACAACAACAAATAACAACTAATGATTAGAAAAAATATCAGATCTTCTGAAGTGATTTATCTTTATTGAGAAACATAATTTTTATTTTATTTTAATGCAAACAAATAATAAATATTTAATTAAGTAAAAATAATAAATAATTATAATTTCATAAAATTAGACAATATATACAAGTAAATAAAAAATGTTTTCAGATTTTTATAATTAAAAATGCAATATCATAATTTTATAATTAGCTATACAAATTTAATCACAACTTTTTGAATAACAAGTTTAAGCACAACTCTTGTAAATTTTTTGTGGGAATAAAAGAAGAAATAATTTTTTAATAATGTATTCTTTCGAGTGTCTTAAATAAATATAAAATTTTTATTTATTTTTTAACGTTTTATTAAAAAAGTATAATAGAATTTTATTTGAACTGTATTACGGAAATATATTTTTTTCTGAATGTAAATATGTTGGCTAGTATTTATTTTAACTTTTATTTCAACAGATTTTAATAATATGCTTTCTTACTGTTATGATTTCAAAATAAACTTCGTAATTTATGTTTAAAATTAAATAACTTATATATGTAAACTCGTAGACTTCTTACTTGTATTTGCAGAGATAAGAAGATAATTTCTGACTTAAAAGTTTGTAAAAATGATATGGAAATATATTAAAAAATTAAAACAATCGAGGATTGATAGAATATAACTGTGAAAAAGGTTAAATGTCTATTCCAAAATAAATCTTTTTTAATTTAATTTGAAAAATATTTTGGTTTTATTTTTTGTATTTAGATATAATTTTTTTTGTAAAATAATTAAAAATTATAATAATTGTTACATGTATGCAAGTATATATATATTTTTTTTATCAGTATTCATATAATATGTTAATTTAATTATATTCTTACACTACTGGTGTTTAGCTATTAGTTTCTAAACATATTTTAATCAATAAACTATCATTCCATAAAAAATGTATTACCACTTGCTTAACGTAATATACTTATTGCATTGTAAATATAGACAGACAGACAAACGTTAGAAAAAATACACTCTCTGATTTCTCGTTTCCTAATATATAGTTGTTATGTGTATTATCATAAAAGTCATCACACCTATCTTTTTTTTTGTCACAGTATTTATTTATGATATATTTATAATTCATATAGTGATCATTTTAAAATAATATAATAAAAATTTCTCCAGTGAATGTATACAATATTATTTAAGTACATAATTTTAATTAAATATAGCATTTGTTTAAAATATAGATTTATATTTAAAAAAAAATTATAAATTTAAATTAAAAGTAAAAAAGATTCAAATAATTTTTGTTTTTGTAAAAATCTACAATATTATAAAAAATAATTTGAATTATATTTAATAAAAAATGTATTAATCAACATGAACATTTTCAAGGAAATTAATATTTTACAATAAATTAAATCATCTAGTAGTGATATTATAAAATATTGTTTGAATAATATTTTGATAATATTTATGTACTAATTCTTTCAACTTTTTCTTACTCTTAATTAAAAAAAGATATTATTTTAAACAATAATAAGGAACACAAATAGTTTAAATAATTATTAATTTTATATAATTATTCACTTCTATACCTACATAAATTATAATAAATTATATACAGTTGAGTGAAATTGTACACTTCAATATTTGCACAACTCAGGTTTCATTAATGTTAAGTAGACATCTATATAATATATTCCACGGAAATATAATTTGAATTGAAATGAACACATTGTTGGTATAAATATATAATGTTTTTATCGAGATCTAACTGTATATAAAAGTAAATTTGAGAAATTCAGAATGAAATATTTTTAAAAAAAATACGATATTATTCAACAATAATCATTTACTTGGAATTAAACGAAGTAAAACTTAGAATTTGTGGGCACTAAATTGATTAAAAATTAAAATAAATGGGTATATTGTAAGAGGTTGGTTGGTGCTATTAAATATTTAAGATCGTGAATATTTAATGTGGCATGAGATATTTTGCTAATATATATAATATATATATATATAGAAAAGACCAAGAATAATGAGAATAAAAACAGATACAGATGATTGTAGGTAATTTCGTATATACGTTTACATGATTAGCAATATTAAGAATGTTTATCATATCATATTAAAAAAAAACATATCATTTCGCTTTGTTTTAGTTGTGTAAATGCTTTGTTCTGTCGATAATAAATTTACATAATATACGATAATATACATATGCCGAGATAATGAACAATGTGACTCGTGTATGGTAAAAATACACTTCACATTGAGAAGCTATTGTTCGAGCATTTGGCCTAGGCCCTATATTATAAACGAAGGTAGGTATGTAAAATGAAAATTATTTTTTTATTGCTAAGAACATTAAATATTAATATATAAATAACTAGGTGGTTATAGATTAATGGTATATGCGCGACTTCTATATTTTATCTTATCGACATAATTCTCAAAATTTTAAATGTGATATTACCGTACCTTCGATACTTTATTTTCTAGAAAATTGCGGTATTGGTGGTAAAAAGTTTATAGTAATCTCTCCACCAATCATTTGTTATATAGTTATCAATTACATTTTAATTACATTAACTTAATATCAAAATTAAGTAACACCTAATATACGTCTTATCTAAAGTCATAAAATATTATTAATTATTGATATTGATCAATTCTCTACCTTAATGAGTCATCTTGCTAAGAAAGTTATTGTTGAACTACAAAATGTTATATCATAAAGTGTTTTATACATAGTTCTAAGTTCCAAAATATATTTTAAAATTGATAAGTACACATTACTAACGTTATCCAACAATGTACATGGTTATATTGCATTTAAACTGTACGGGCTATTGCCAAAAATTAAAAATAAACAGCCTCAAAGAATAAAAACGTTATTGAGAGTTTGTGTATAATGGTTAAATGACATTCAGATAATTTAAATAATATATACTAAATAGGTTTTATTTTATTTTACGTCTATTATATGAATATAATATGAATGAATAATCAGATAAAATATTGTGTTTGAATGTTGTTGAGCAAGTTGGAATCTATAAAAATTATTCTAAAGAAATGTTCTCAAAGACTTTTTTTTGTGATAATTACCCCGCGGGTTTGTTTATTAAATGTATAATTCACCCCAAATATTTAAATGGATCTACGTTTTGTAGTTGGTATGTTATACATTTTTTATTATTATTATAGCTTACATTTTCGCAAACGTGAAATTTTCCAATTCGTGAAATGGACGCACATTTATGCATTTTTCATGGAATGGACAAACCCTCTTTAGTTTTTCGTAAACGTGTACAATATTTATAAACTTAAAAAAACATAAACATTATTTAAATACTTGATTTTTTAGTAAATATTTGAATTGAATTAATAAAAAAGTATTTAGCCAAAATAAATATTTATAATTATTTGAAAATTTACTTGTACCTATAACAAATTATAAAATAAAAAATAAAATAAATTTCACCATTAATCGTACAAATCGTTGAAATTATTCAGTCGTATAATTCTCAAGCTTATAGTTGCATGTTGAGTGTAAAATGCATGTAGAATTCATATTTTGAGCAACATTAGTTACAACAAAGGTAAAATATAATAATAATAATAACCATAAATATATAATATATATAATTTTAGGTACCTATTTTAAAAAATGCTAATTACACATACTGGGTAAACATTATTATGTAATTCATATTAAATAATTCAGAATAGATTCCATATATAATTGTAAACATAATTGTAAACAGATAAATTTATGTTTTAAAACTGCAACAATTTCATAATAATATTTAATAAAATGTCAGTATATTGATTTATGATAGTATTATTTATTATTTTATTTATGGTATTTTTGAATACCATGATAATACTATAATAATTACATATTTTAAAAATCTTAAAAAATTTAATAAATTAAAATCCCTCATGTCTCACTTATGCCGAAAACTATTGGAATTTCACAAAAGTTGTCGAATTTTTCTTCACAAATTTAAGAAAATTGATAATGAATTTTTGAATGTTTAGCTACACTCATAGAGATTTCAATCGTATTGATATTACAAATACCAGAATCAGTTTATGAGCATAATAATAATATGTATGTATACGTAATACATAGGTATGTTGCAATTAATGGGTTATGCATGTACAATATATTTTAGAGATAGTTCTTCGGCTTTTATTTTTATTCCATTAATGTAATCAGACATACTGAAACATCATCAAATACGCGATTGAATTATATATGTATGCATATTTTCAATATCTAAACTAACATAATTAATATATTGAGTGATGGAAATTTAAGGGTCAATTTTGTACTTCACTTGTACAAATCCTAAAATACTGTATTTTATTTAATTACTATATCAACTATTTGACAGATCTGCAACGTAGGAATAACTAAATTATATCAAGTTTTAAAGCGTGATAAGTCCGTGGATTACTATAAAATATACCTATTCTTATATGGTTGTTAACAGGTGAATAGGTATCCTGAGAAGAATAATATTAAATTTTAATATATTTTAATATTAAATCTATTAAGGGTTTATAATTAAATATATACGGGTGATAAGTCTTATCAATGTGTATATTATGATGAAAAATATAGAGAAACATATGGTATTTGACAATTTTATACAACTTTAAAGTATCTATCACATCCACCAATCGCACATTACTCGCAGGCTGCAGATTAAACGTATGTTATCTTCCGTGATTTTTGATGCTTCTTCCGGTGGGAGGAGATGTAGGGGAACGCTCTGTTGAATGCAAAACGTGACTGTTATACTGATGCATTCGATGTTTCAATTATTTAGCATGCTAAAGGATGGTCGAAAAAGCTGTCACGACAGATGGGGCCACGTGCTCGGCATAACTTTCCCCCAGGCAAAACCAGGAATTATTTCGTTGTCCGCTCACATGACCACCACCACTGTAGTTACCCCTCTCCTGTCAATCATCCATCTATATCTTCGACCTTCCCCTACTTTTCTTTCCTATTGGTATAAGAGGATATACCCTGAACTCCTGCACACAATAGGCCCCCTTTGTTCGTATAAAACTATTTTTATTTGGTATCTGTCTGAGCCCATATACTTGAAATCCCTATATGACATCTTGTTATTACTTATACAAAAAATGGATAATCGTACACTTGTATTTTGTAATAATAATAATAATAATAATAATAATAATTATAATATTATAATATTATAATATATTATATTGTTCTATTTTTTAAACTATAATATATTGAATAAATTAGTTTAACTGATGATTAAATGGAAATTTCATATAATAAAACGTTAAATTGTAAAATATGTTGTATTAAAATAAATTAAAAACTCAATGAAAATCGAACCTATTTTGTAGACAATCAGATTCTGCCTGTTTTTATTATAAAATTTCTATAATAGACGGTGTTATCTAGATAACATTTAGATATCGAAATCTATATTTATACATTTTCAATTTTATTTAAAATTGCACTATAAATTATTGTTTTTTTTTTTACCTTTATTCATGTCCATGAAGTTGGCCGCCTACAATTCAACGGCTGACTTAAAAATTTGATCATTAATTTGTAAGTCATTTGCAAATATTTGTATTTATATTTCATGGACATCTTTTATTCCCTTCATTATTTAAAAAAAAATAATGATAATAATTTCTAAATTTTACCTAAAAATTTCTATATAAATCTATGTTGAAATTTTATAGTGTTCAAAAACTTTAATACAGAAAAAACTATACATTTTGCTATTTTTTTTTAATCTAGCATTTTGATGTTGAATTATTGAACTACATTTTAATATAAATAAAAATAAATAATAAAAAATATAGTATTAATATAACATTAACACTATAGTACTAGAAAATCTGTGATAACTTCATACATATATAAGAAAATAACTACATTCTTCCTTAAAATTACTATAATAATAATTATTAATATATTAGGTAGGCTTTTTTTCAATGTATAAAGACTAAAAATTGCGCAATAAATCAAAGCTTTAAGATATCAGTATACTAAAATGATTATGAAAATTATTTTATGCATAAATAATACAATACCACTGCTTTAAATAAATTATATAAATTTAAAAAATATTAATCTAATTCATCATTAACAATTGTCCCTATTATACGATAAAATGAAGATTGAATTTTAAAAGCCTATTTTAATTTAAAAGTAGTATTTAGGTACAACTGAGGTGTGTAATTTGAAGAGCAGTAGGTATCAAAATTTGGTGACACAAAATATGCAAATATATATTATTTATTTATGTGTTTTATTTGTATTCGATAGATTTAAAAATTTTATCGTATAAACCAAAGAACATACTTGAATATTTATACGTAAACGTGTATAATTAATTATAATAATATAATAAAATGCGTTCCAAATATTTCATTGTAAATACCGACAATGTTAATATTTTCTTTAGGTGAAATAGAAAAAGGTAAACACTACCATTTTCTAAATTAATTAAAAAATAATAGTTAAATATTTTATATACAACGAAAACAATGGTAGCATAGATAGGGATCACGAGTATAGTTAATGTCAAAGGAGAAATATTTCAATAAATATTATAACGATAGACGTTGAAGTAAAAAATAAATAAAAATCTAACCTAGTTTTTTAATATCATTTTTACATAATTTATTTCTATTTCTAATATATGTATTTTCATTGATATTAGGCAAAAATTAGGCATTTGGATACTTAGAATAAAAAAAATTAAAAACGCATTAAACTTGTAATTTAAAATGACGCACAATACCTCGAAGTTAGTCTCCGATTGGCCTATTTTCATAATCTAAACACATTGTATTATGTTTGACACTTCAATCGTTATAAAAAAATTTTATTAGTGATTTAATCTCGCCAATATATTGTTTTATTTTCATACGGTTCACTTGTTTTTCCTTTAGCAATGCATTTATAAACTTCTATATTAATGAATGCAATGACGAGTTTAGAAATTGTAAAGGAATAATTGTGCTATTTATCCACAGAATTGCCCCATATTTTTGTAGAAAAATTAAGTACTCTTTTTCTATTTTAATACCACTTATTATTGTCATGTTAACACGATATATATTTTAATAAAATATGATTACCACCCCATTCAAAAACCAATTTACATCAAAGTTTACATCATCGTTTGAAAGATCAGAAGTTAAAAAATGTTTTGTTGGAATGCGATTTTCAAAAATCAAATTAACAAATTAAAAATATAGCATAGAAAAATGGAATATCTGGTAAATATTCAATTTTAAAAAAATAAAATGATATATTATTTTGAAAATCTAATTCCTAAAAAAAAAAAAAGTATTCATCTATTAAACACTGTATATTTTATGTCTGAATGTCAATTGGAAACTTAGTAGTATTTGAATTACAAAAGCACTATTTCGCTATGAAAATTTGTTAGTGTAGCATCCTCAACGCATTTGTTGGACCATATAAAAATACGGCAAAATGGATTTGGCACATTTATCAGCAGACTCTCGTGGGGAATTTACGGGTAGTAGATGTTAGTAGATAAAATATAAACACACATAATATACCTGTTATATATACTTATGGCTTTGAATGGAGGAGTTTTGAAAAAATGCATCCACCTCGTCTCGTTCTTTAACTATAACATAGACTATGACGATGCACAGCGGTAAATGACAAACAATTATTAAAGACCGGAATACAATGGCTTTTGTTCAAATTTTAATAATGCTTGTCGATAAATAAAGAATAAATACATCCTTGTCTTATTGAAAGTGTGCGTTCTCAACCAGTATATATTATTATTCGTACTTAATATCATATTTTATACCATATAGAAGATGATAATAGTTGAAGAATATGAAATTAACAGAAGCTAGACGGACCATCGCAGAACAACTGAAACTAAGACAATATTTTCGAATGACATTTTAATATTCATATTTATAATTTTAATCTATATCTAAGCCATGTGTTGGACTCAAATTCAAATACGTCAATATAATACATAATACATTAAAATAATTGTTCGATAAGTTCTAACAGAATTCAAATTTCAACATTCGGAATGATATTTTACTAACTTAAATCTACATATTTTTTCGTTATTCATGACTAACTTTTCTTAAAAAAAAAATATATTAAAAAAGAAATTGTAGATAGGTTCAACTATCTAGAAAATTAAGAAGTAAATTAAACGTTTAAAAGATGTTTCAGATAGAATTTTGAAAACGCTCTCCTAAAAATTTTTAAAATACTTTGATTGAGTTCATATTTAATTCCGAACTAATGACTTGTAGGTTGGTATACCGGTTTAGCGTATAAGTTCTTTAGTTTGCTAAATTTTCTTAAAATTAATCACTCCGATTATAGTCTTATATTATCCATTTTTAGATTTATGTTTTTTGACTGATCGTATGATGCAAAAGTATATTTTATACCTCCTCTTATTTATTACTCAGTCTGCTGAACATTACTTTTTAAATTCAATCAATGTAAATAATATATGTACATTATATACGTAATGTACCCATATGCTAAAAGTACGTTTCAAAAATCCGTAATCAATTAACCGTAATGTCACCCTTTAACATAGTCATATTAATAATAAATCCTAAAACGTTGTCATTTTTTTCCATTAAACGTCATGCTAGGGGGGTATTAAAATAAAACGAAGGTTTCATTAATTTTCAATTTAAATAAAATAAAATTATAGATTTTTTAAAAGAAGTTAAGTTCAAGTTAAGTTCATTATAAAAATATAGAGACTTTCGCATTTTTTTTTTTTTTTTTGATGAGCTCTTTTAAAGCGTTAAATCAAATTATTTAAAATAAGTAGGTACAATAATCGTGATAGCTCTAAAATATATTTAGGTATATTATATGAAACCGTAATTTATTTGTGTTATTTATTCGATTACATCTAGAGTATATTGGATTGATTAATTTACCAGAAGTTTTGCGAGATTATAGAATACCGTGGATATACGCATTCAATAATAATAATTGTATTTAAGTCTTTTGACCATTATTTTCGCCCTAAGGGTATACTGTATTCTACATTTGTATTATAATATATATCATATTATTATGTATCCATGCACAAAAATGAATTATCTACCATCTATATTCGTTAGAATATATGTAACGAAATTCGAAAAGCAAGCAAACTTTAATAGTATAATGTTCTGGATTTTTTTTTTCTTAAATGAGTTCTACAAAATTACTACGAATACTAAAAAAACTACAAAAATTTTATAATATATTATATTGTGCTTTTTTGTAAAACGTTTAGCCATCATTAACTTCATTGTAATACAGGTACATCATAAATGACTATTGTTTGTTTTTTTTTTTTTTTTTATATATACATTATACATTATATTTTTATACAGCTAAAATATCTAAATTCTATACATTATTCTAAAGAAAAAACAAATTGAGAATATAAATTATATATAATTACAAAATATTTTTATACATACTGATATAGTTTCATCAAAAATCTATTGTTATTTAATCATTTGAATGCAAATATTTGAATAATATTTTATTTTCTAAATGTTTAGATAATTTTTTTTTGTACTCGGTTTGTTATATAATTTTTTCAGTAAATATTCATTGTCCTACGAATTAGGGCTTATTTTTACTGCAATTGTTAATAAATAAAAAAAAAAAATAATTATTTTATAAAAAACACGCTCTCGAAATTATTCTTTATTTATAATATATTACAATATTTTTATTATAAATTATTATTATAGACCCTATTATTTTTGTATTATTCACACACTGTAGACATATAAAACACTACGCAAGGAGTATAGAATAACGTGTATAGAAGGTTCGAGTTAAGTTTAAATAGATATTATAAATATATTTAAATATATTTTATGTATATAAATATTATATTTATTTATTTATAGTACAATATAAAATAACGTGCTTACAACAACCAACGTATGCTACAAATGGATCATATAAAACCTACTTAATCATAGACGAGGGAATAAGTATAGGTCAAATTACCTAAAATAAATCTAAAGGACACGAGTGAGCGTTTAAAATAATTAAAACCTAGGTTGAAGCTATGCCTTTCTAATTACAACTTATCGATACTGTGAGCTGTAATATTATATCGAGTGTGCATTTGTTATTACAATACAAGACCTATTACAATATAATATATACTATACCTTGAATATGCACGAGGACACAAACATAAGTACACCTGATAACGATTTGTAAATAGACATTCTGTCATCGATGCATAATATCGATCATAATACTTTATCGTAACAATAAAACCGATTTAAAAATTAAATACGCTTTTTGGACTGGTCAACCGTCAGAAAAGTAAAGTCATGAGTCCAAGCCTGCATAAGTGATCACTGTAAAATCAGACGACATTTTTTTACATGTTTATGATTAGTTCAAAGTTTAATTCAGTGTACGTTAAACATATTAACATTATAGAACAAACTTTGGTGATTAAATCATAATTTATTTAATAAATTCCTACTTCGTCCTTTGATCATATTTCTGGATCATAGTTTCTGAAGTTCAACTAGAGCACGAAACATTATTATTATCACAAAATGTTAATATTTAAAAATTACAATACCATCTTAAATACTGTATAGCTGAATAAATGTTTTGACACAATATTGTAACGAACAGTGCGTAAATTGTAAAATATAATATCCAATATTTATTTAAGTTTTTATGATTTCGTTTTCATTTCTTTTTTTCCGATTTCAAATTAATGTTTCTATTCAAAAACTTTAATACTAAAAAACTAATTAAAATTAAATATTAATTGTTTAATTTATGTTTATATATATATAATGTTTAAAAAAATACTGAGGAATTTGTATACCAGACTACAGTATATGTATACGCATGTATTATATGCATAGGAGATACTAAAAAATATGTACACTTTTTAAGATTCGAATTCACGATTAAAATTGTTAACCATATTTTCATATTGCATTTTAAAAAGCTTACTGTCTAGTGGAAACATACGAATATTTTTTTTTGTTTATTAAAAATGATTTGATATCATATTTTTAAATTTACTAGAATTTATTAGAATTTAAATATTCCTTATAAAAAACAACGACTTTTTTTATTACAAAATTTTAATATAAAATGTAAACGTTTGACGATTAACTAAGATAAAAGAGAAAAGAATTTCGGTCATATTTTACCTCTAAAATTACTTGGAATTCAGAATACTCAGGTATTTTTGTTTGCATCATTGTTTGTATATAACACAGATAGACACTTTGGTATACAACTGATTATGAAAAAAAAGGGGAGGAAAAGGTTCTCACAAAAAGTCTTCGACCGTTGTTAAGGATCAAAAACCCAAGTTCTTTTTTCTACAAAACCTCTTTATTATTACGTTAACTTTAGCCAACCATTTTATATATTCTCAGATTCTAAATTAGAGTGTATATAAGGATCGTATTTTCATGTTTCATATCTTTTTTTCTAAATATGTTTTGTTTTTGTCAAAATGCATATTATAATGTTACAAAAAATACGGGGTTTTTCATTACATTTGTAGTAGAAATTGTAGTGAATTACTGAAAATAGAAAACTAATATTACAAATTATGTAAATACAAAATATTAAATATATAGAACAAAGGTAGGTACTATAATATTTTGTATATATGATAGTTTATGTGGTCATTTCCATAACTTAACTTTTCTTAATGCATTGGTGAATTTAAAATAACCAAAATAAGACTACCACAGGAAATTCAAATTGCATATTTTAAATATTTATTTGAGATAAAATACTTATAAGTATAAAATAGCATAAAAAATGCATTTACTGACAAAAAGGTTAACCGTTTTTGACAAAAATACTACATAAAAACAGTCCACAGGTTAGGTCATGAGAGTTGTAAAATATAATATTAAAACATGATTTTGGTATACTTTTAAGTTTTAATTGATATATTTCCTTTAAATTTTAAAATTAATTATTCCTTAGCTTGGTAATAAATAATAAAAATAACTAAGAACCGTGATCTAGTAATAATAATATAGTTAATCGAATTTTGATTAATAAAATACTCCATCCACATCTGTAAAATCATTTTGAATGGTAAATACATTAGTGGAAAACTCAAATATTAGTTTGAAATATTTGAAATACTAATATATATATTTTAAATCATTATTAAAATGTTTTCAGATTTATGAGGAAATAACCATTATTTTAACCCGTATTTTTTATAATTTTTCAATAGAATTTTCTGATGTAATTTTCAAAATGAACAAAATACCTTCAAAAAAATAAAAATAGTTACGTTTGAAAAAATTAGATTAGGATATTAAGTGTTCTGGTCAATAAATTGTTTATTTATAAACAATATATTCCATTTTGTTTTGTCAATTACGAAATATTTATGGATCAAATTAAAAATAATTTATTTCAATTTATTGGTTAATTTTCCATAATAATTTTTAATGTAATAAATTTAATATATCAATATATTTTAGATAATAACATTATAGACATAAAAATACAATACCTATTACTAAATATTAATAAATTTGTGCTCCTCTGTTTATACTGTGGGGACCTAGAACAAAATAATTTATATGTAGTATGTGAAGGTATGTATAAAAATCTAATATTCTACATAAATATTTTAAATGAACTTTTGCTGTGTAAAAGCTTTTGTAAGTTATGCTTTTCTACAAGAATTTAATAATATATTGTGTGACAAGAAACAATATAATCATAAGATATTTCAGTGGATAATCAGACAAGCAATACATTTCTAAAAAATCTATTCTATAATATCCAAGAGTCTGAAAAAATAAAATAAAAAATTCACTTAAAAATAGCTAATTTAATATATAAATGTGGTTTATTCAACATTTAGGTACAATAGTATAATTTAACGCAATACTAAAATTGAATTGAATTATGTTTAATAATAATAATAATAATGAAAATTATCTTTATAAAAATGTCTTATTGATTTATTGGTATTTATTTTATATAAAGATAAATGTCCACAGGATTGTCTAAATTCTATGGTAAAATATATATAATATCTTTGATATAGGTAACAAAATGTTTTTCCTAAGTTTTAGGTATCTAACCATAATTATTGGTAACATATATACCTACTATGTTTGTCCAACCAATCGATATGTTGTCATAATAATTATACTATACTATACTATACTATACTATACTATACTATACTATACTATACTTTAATTTTTATCCTTCAACCGTCGGACCCGTGGGAGAAATTATTTTGCTTTGTTTGTACCATCATTTATTTACATAATATATGGTACAAAAAACCTTAATCTTGACATTTATAAAATATTTGCAATACGTATAATAGTATGTGCCTTTATTTAAGCTTAAAAAATAACAAAATTACACTTCTATGTGTTGCACCTAGAACTGCTTGTTGTCTGGTCTTTGTCGCCCTTATTTTTCTTTGGCCTTTATTATTAGCGATATATAGCGCTATATTGCATCTTTTTTCTCCCGGGTATGTAGCATGATGGACATAATCCATCTAGGTGTAACATCCTCATCCACTGTGGCCTCCAGTGCCATCCGATTTCTTGCCCAGAGGTTGCACCCGAAGAATCTATATTCTGTATTGTCTAGTGCAACTCTACATGATATATACTCTTGACTGGCTGCCCGTTGCCCGTGTAAATCTATGTAGGTAGGCCTGAAAGCAGCTATCTCTCGTTAAGTAAAAGTTTGTCACACCATGTGGTCGATTTATCCAACAACAAATGTTTAATATTCATCGCTTTGTCCACGCATCTTTGGTTTTTTCTCCATCCCATTTCTGTTGTCACAATTCCCAAACAATTTCATTAGCTGTGCGCCTAGCATTCCCTGTCTCGCTTTTCACCAATCGTTGTATTTTACACCGACTGGGTGCCAATCAGATGCACTTTGACATTGTATGATACCATCAAGGTCGCAGCCATGGATATTGTTCTGTATGCACTAGACACTCTCAAGGCTATGATACACTGTGGTCTCAACAGAAGTTGCCTATGGTTATAGAACATTAGTAATAAGCTCCACTATTTTAGGCTGCGTAAAGTAGCTGATTGTGCTCTACCGACGCTAGTTTTAAAAACAGTTTTCTTTTATTAGGCCTCGGACCTCCAACATTCAAAATGAAACGAGATATATCAATCGTTGTCTTCAAAGCCTTTGCCCACACTGTTTTTATGTGCTCTTTGAAACCCCGCTTTGAGCTGAATTCGACATCAAAGTACCTCATGTGGTTTTTTAGCTATAAGGTGTCCTCTTGAAGTAATGTGCGGTCATCTATATTTTCTCTTGATTGTCAACGTAATAGCAATCATTTTGCTCACCGAAATATTCAGGCCATTTTTACCTATCTAGTTGCCTACTAGGATAAGCGCATTGTTGTTGTCAATTGAGACAAAAGCTCCCATTGCTCCCTGCATCTTAGTGGTCTAATTCCCGTCCGATTTACCATTGATAGCACTTTCTCGATAGCATCGATTATCTACCGACTTCTTTGAAACCAAATTGGTTTTCAGAGAGCCCTATGGGGCTTTTACAAGACGAGCCTCTAGACAGCGCTTCACTACACGCTCAAATAATTTTTCAATCGTGTAAGCCATACTCAAAGGCCAGTAAAATGGTGGTAGTTCCAGAGGTTTTCCTGGCTTCTTAATGAGCACTAGTCGAGCCCACTTTCAACTATGTGGGAACGAGCCCTTACTTAAACGGTTTTTTAGAGTGCTAAAAACATCTTCCAGTCTTCTCAAAACAATGGCTATTACTACCGAGTTAGGTACTCCATCCGGATCAGGTGCTTTACCGATGGCAAAACGTTGGCCGTCTCCACAATCTCTACAATTGTAACAGACTCAGTAACCTAACGTATTTGTGGTACATGCAAATTCGGTTAGTGGCCTAGTGGGGAACAAACCATGTTATCTTTTTAATCAACTAGGTAACGATAAACCTGGAATAGGCCGTCTGCCAATTAATTCCTTTGTTACCGACCTATAGGGCAATCCTCATAGATTCATTATCCATCAGTTAGCAAAGTTTTATCCAGCAATCCTCTTGGCTTTTTCTAATGGCTATCCTCAATGTTTTCAGAGCATTTCTAGCCATCCGTTTGAATTCTTTGTACGCATCGGGACCTCTAAGTTTCCTTACTTTCTGGAAACGCCTCATTGCTGCAAGCAAAATTTTGCGCAAGTTGGAAATTGCTTGAGTTCACCAGTGGACAGGATTTATACGCTCGTAGTATGTTTTACGTGGCATAGACCAGTCGCACGCTGCCACAAGATACGTGTTTAGAGACGTCGGTAGGATTTCACTTGAATCACTATCGCCAAACTTTATCACTGGTTTGGAATCCATCCAGAGAACGCTTATAACTTTTCCCGGTCGAGTTTTTACCAACTCCACCCTGAAGGTGGCGATTGAATCACATTATCAACTGTCGGGGTGATTTAAAATGTAATGTACAGGTGTAAGCTCGATGAATCCTTGTCAAGAACACGCCAGTGTAACACCCTGCACCAAAGTACCTGGGACGCTAAGATTACATCGATAAAGAATTCAGATGCGCCTCCGATTTTCTTAATTTTATGACGAAGGAACAATTTACTTGATTGCAGACTTGTAGGTCTAAATATCACGCTAGCTCTGCAAGGTTATCTCCACTAAAATCCGTTTTTGGGGGTCTCCATTCAAGCTAATTTGAATTTAAATACGAACTACTAGCACTGGGCTACCAACTTTACACACGCTATATTTTAGTCTGCTAAGAAAAAAATTATATTCAGCCATGGTGATATTGGGCAAACCGTACACACTATAAATATATATGACATTTATTTGAATCCACCGAAAACCTGTGTCTAATGGGCCAATGACATCTACAGATATGTTGCTCGACACAAATACCGCCACTCAGCCTCGCGCATCACTGAACCATCTTGTATCTTTGCTTGCAGTGTGTTATTGTTCGCTAACCAATACTACGTCTGCCCCGAGTATTCTCGTGGTATGGACTATGAGATTCTGCACCATTATGCATACGCCAACATTGATTTGCAGAAAACGAATAATTGCGTAGAAAGACGCACCTCCTTATCTCACAAAATCTTAAAAGCTAAGTGCTCCTCCTCCGTCTCTTTGCATTCATTAACGTAATGAACAGATAGACCAAAGCCCCTCCAGAAATTCGAGGGATCAGTCACACTTAAGTCACGAGTTTCGTATCCAGACATGGACATCAGAAACTACGTTTATGATCATGTCATAATCGTACTTTACATAAAACATAGCCAATCCGTATACGTCACAGCCCAATTTCCTTTTTGACCATGTCGGTGTTTGCCGTGACTATTGCCATTTGTTATCCTCGAGGCATTTTTGACTTTAATATCAAGCCCTTCTCTGGTCTCTAATGAACAAAGCTTGCTTCAGCTCTTTTGGTGTTGTAATTTCATCTAGTCCAAAAATACCCACTCTCGCAGTCTGTTTAATAGTCTAAACTATAGCGAATTGGCCGACTTCCTTCTTAATAGCGGAATTCACTCGTTCCACGTTAACAGAGCCTTTACCCATTTCCACTAGAAGATGTCCAGCTTTCGTCTTACTTATCGAAAAAATGTCCTTGACAAAATATTTTAGGGAAGATTCTTTCCTAACCGTTTCCAGTGCTTCAACGTAGGATAATTCGCCAGTCTTAACCATTACAGACTGAGCATTTTTCCTGAATATCGCTGGTGTTGTCTTATATTTCTTCTTGACTATCCTGTACTTTATAGGTGGCCCTTGCTGTAGTCTTATTGGATTTTTATCCGTCAGCTTATTTATATTGCGGTCCTGTTCGATCAGCTGTATGTTCATCTTCTTGATCTCACCGAGTAATTCATTATGATCGCCTTTGTTTACTTCTATCACCGGTCTATAGGTACTAGGATCTTCACCACCCTCAGCCATTATCTTTATCCACTGTGCCCTTGCTAGTGACCGCTCATTTCGTGTATTGCTAGTCTGACTAAAAGCATCCACTGTTTTGACTAGCTAGGTTTGGATCGGTTTTGCCACGATTCTTACCATCCGAACCGGGTCGATTTAATTTGAAGATTTCTTCCAACTCAATCCAAGTTATCCCTTTTCAATCATTCAATATCTTCTATTCTCTGAAACCAATCATCAGCTGATTTTGGAGGAGTCGTAATCTTGAGACCTGTGGACCTTTTATAAGTTTGGAGCTTTTGAACAATAAAAGCTTTTCCGCTAGAATGTGCCTATTTTGCCAGAGATCATTTTCCGGATGATCACCACTTCAGATCATTAGGGCTACTAGATCTCAAGACAGGTTCCATTGCTAGGGGAGAGACCCCTTTTGCAACAACTACTTTAGAAACCGAAATTGAAGATTTGCTAGACGCCAATCACTGTGCACACAGTGTATATGCTGGGCACCCTGTATGCATATACTATACTATACTATACTCGTACTATACAATACTAAACTAAACTTAAATAAATATTCCTTTAACGTACACTATTTTATTTATTTTTAGATAAAAAATATAAATTGCTGCCAATAATATACTTGTATGAATTATATTTTATTACATACCAATAATTTTTTTAAATTATATTTTATTGATTTAAATACCAATACTATAGCAATAACAAAATTATTAATTGACTATAAAATATGTTAAATAATAATTATGTAAAATTTGTACACCAAAAATTAAGTAGATGTAAATTCTAGGAGTGTTTAAAACTTTTAAATTATTCATTTTAAAAAACTAACTAAGTACTTACTTACTTAAATATGCAATTGTATATATTTTCGTCTTAAAAAAACATTTTATCTGTCTCAGTTTATTTTAATTGTAAAAAAAAAAAACAATATGTCAGGCTAAAATGCCACATATATATCTACACTCCGTGCATTCAAAAAATAAATCTGTAAAACGCATTAAAAATTTTATTATTCATTTCATTTGGTAATATTATAATCATAATTTGATATTGTTATATTTTAACTTGTGTACTTATAAATATATTTGTTTTGATTTGAAACTCGGTACAAGGTAGTAAAAACAATAGAAAATATTCGATTAAAACCTTAATTATATTAACCATTCAATAGACAGTATACTTAAATGTTCATAAATGTCAATTTCAATTTTAGTTAAACTCAGAATAAATAATAATCGGGGATATAATTATTGTATTTCAATTTATTAAATAGTTCAAAATAGTAGTATTTTTCTAAAAATATAAATCTATTATTTATGTTTATAAATAAATACTCGTTAAAAATTGTACATATATATACCTATATAAGAAATAATTTAAAGGGAAAGTGCTCCACAATAAATGATTTGCATTACCATTTTAAAGCCAGTTAAAGATCTAATTGAAATATTGTGTTTATGCATATTTTATGAGATATTTTTAAACTTGTTTTTCATATTTTTTTTATGCAAATTTGATGATTCCTTTTTTTGCACCCCAATATTTATTTTACGATATTTTAATGTAAAATAATATATATATTCAAAGCATATTCTTTTTAAAAGATAAATTAATTTTATTTTGTCGTTTTACCTACCTAGCTAATATTATTTTAAGAAATTTAGTTTGTAATAGGTGTATGCCATATTATATATAAGTTACTCGTGATTGTCCTATTTAACTATAATACAATACTACGTATATAATAATAATAATAATAATATAATATGTATTTATGTATTCACGGTCATTATACATATAATTGGTTCTACAAGTAGGGATGAAAAATGATTCAAGAGATCTGGTATTTAAACTTGAAACTCTAAAACTAATTTGCTTAAGAAGTATTAGGAGCGTATATCAAACCAAAAACAAAACGAATGTCAAACACAACATGTCTAGTCTCTAAAAGACAAACACCAAGTAAATAAGCAACAGGATCATAATTGAAAGACGGGTGATGTAATTTTAATCTAGTGTTCTAATTTAGTGATCCAAAAAATAAAGTAGGAGAATATATGAAGCCCAGACCAACAACATGATAAACTCGAGTTAGTGATATTCAAAAAGTAAGTTTTTACTAAATTTTAGGTTCTATAGTTTTCGTATATTTTTGACTTGTACGTATTAAATATCAATATCGAATATAGAACCAATAGTTAATTATTTATAAACTATAAGAATTTAAAGTTTAAATAAGAAGTTTAGAAAATATGGGAAATGATTTTTTTGTAGTGACGCTCTT
>JAIPRL010003050.1:0-51218 GCA_025469235.1 Pemphigus obesinymphae | reverse complement strand
TACCAAACACTGATTGCAAATGTCAACAATCACCGGTGTATGAACGCGTTAAGACAATTTTGTCAACATTCACTACGATTTTTGGTAAATGTGAACATACACCGGTGACTGTCAACATTCGCCTACTTCGGTCATACACCTTAACATATATATATATATATAATCTTAGCAAAATAGTAATTATAAATTTATAATTACTATTATTACGATGAATACTAAATATTAAAGTAGTTTAAAATTTTAAGATTATGAGCGTAGTGAGAAATGTATTGGTTTTACAATGATGTGTTTTTTTTTATGTACAGTACAGTGTACGTACACAATACACTTTTTCGGATAGAAATATGAGGTTTCTGTTAGGAAATTCGTTCTAGTTGGTACATCATAGACGTAGGCACTTTTTTATTTTATTATAAAGTGATAAAGTCTATTATTATTAGGTAATTAATAAGTGATTATTGAAGTATTTCGTTGACATTCAATCAGAAAACATTAGTCGACAAAAATAGAAAAACGGTTTTGAGGAAGTATTTCATCGACACCCTCCCATCCTACCCAAATATTTCTTCGGCCAGCCCTGGGAAAGGTATATTTATTTTTAAAACTAGTTTAAATTAAGTTACCTAATAAAAAATAAAAAATGATTAATTTAAGTTAAAAGTTTGTTTATAAATACATTTATTTGTTTAAACTTTAAAGTTAATATGGTTATAAATTCTATTATATTTTTAAAATTCTATATTTTCTATCTTATTTGGTTATACATTTTACTAGAGTATATATAAATATTTTATTTGTTAATAATTTAAGGTTCTTAGATATTTTAATATGTATGAAGTATAGGTTAAACATTATAGAAGATTAACATTAAAATACTCAGCTATGATTATAGGTACTATACGATCGTGAAATAATATAAAATATATATTAGGTATAGGTACTCTCACAAAAACAAATTATATTAATATTTTAAAAAACTAATAATTATATGAATAACATTATATTTTCTGAGTACCTTAACTTTATAAAAGTAATTTAATTAGTACATCTAAAAAGTAAATCGTTAAGTTAAAAATAAAGTTATTTAAAAAATAACTTAATGTTTAACTATTATAAACTCACGTTACTATCCAGCCTTGGAGTTTAAATGTCTTATATTTTAGGATAGTAGGTACATGAAGCTACTGAGAATATTATCAAATGTGAGCAAGTTATAATTGAAAAATTAACCGAGTTTAGTTAAATTATGTTAGCCTAAATATCTCCGGTTAAAGTTAGACAAAAATACATTTAATTGGATAAAGAAAATATTAACTTAACTCGGTTAAAAAAGAGTTTAGTTTCATTTAACATTTAAGACTCAGATTTCAAGAAATTTTTTTTAAATTATTCAACAATACATTTTTTACTATTTAATTTTTTTTTAATATTAAATATTACCTATAATAGCTATTTTAGTAAGAAATGAGACATTTTTTAGGAAAATTACTTTAGGCTTATGCCTTAGAGGTCGACAATGGCGCTAATATTTTATATTAAATAGAGAAGTCTATAGAAAAAAAAAATGGGAAGTTGTGTATTGTATTTATTAATCTAGAGAAGGCATATGATAGGGTTCCTAGATAAATCTTGAAATAAGCATTAACGATGAAAGGGTTACGAAAAGTATACGTGAATATAGTTGAGGATATGTGTGAAGGGGCTGGCTAGTATAAGAGTAAGCAGCGTGTGTGTGGGGAAATTAAGGATTTTACGGTCAGAGTAGGATTGCACCTGCAGGGTTTACTTTTGAGTCCTTATTTATATATTTTCCCTAGTAATATATGAAATAACAAAAGATATTATGCACGGTGAGGCACCATGGTGCATGCTGTTTGCAAATGACATAGAATTGGTCGGTGGGAGTCTTGAGGAAGTGAATGGTAGACCGGAAGAGTGGAGAGAAGCTCTCAAGAGGAAAGGAATAAAGATTATCAGGGGTAAAACAGAATATATTATAGAGTATTATTTTGAAAAAAGGGAACACAGAGGAAAGGTAAGTAATGAAGTTGAATGGGGATGTAGTGGGTGAGGTTGAGAGGTTCAAGTATTTAGGATCTGTTCTACATAGAAGAATGGTGGTTTTGAGGAAGGTATGAAGATAAATACCTGAAGTGTCAGGTATTTTGTGTGATAGAAGAATCCCAGTCGAGTTCGAAGATAAATTATTCTATAAGACAGGACTGCAATGATGTACGGATCGAATTATTGGTTAGTGGATAGAAAAACAGAACAGAGTATGAGTGTGACAGAGTTGAAAATATGTTAAGATGGATGGGTGGATAGCGACTAGAAACGATACAATAAAAAATTAATATATAAGGGATAGTACAGGAGTGGCTCCAATTGTGAATGAAATGAGGGAGAATAGATTGAGATAGTTAAGGTATGTTTCAAAGAAGGAAGACACAGAGGCAGTAAGAGCAGTAAAGATAATTTATGTTAAAGGAAAGAGGAGAAGAGGAAAACCAAAATACTAAATATAGGCGAGTGATGTAATAGAGAGTAATATTATGCGGTGGGCGAATGTAAGTTAGGAGGATGCGGGAGATCGAGTTCTGTGGGAGCCAAGGACTAGGGCGACCAATAGTTGGGAAAGAGAGCGAATGAGGAGAAGAATAAGAGACCAATATAAGGGGTACTTATTTTATTACTTTTGTACGAATATTCAAACACGGACTAGCAATAATTTTGTCTTTTATATGTCAACTTAACTAAATGATTATACGAATTTAACAGTTATAAGTCAAGTTTAGTTAGTTTATTTTCAATGATAAATTAAACTACCTAGTTAAGTAAATTTGTTAATGAACAAATAGTTAATTAGTTAGTATCCTTTGGATATTATAACGCCATTTAAATAAGTATCTAAATAAGCCAGTATAGAGTTTTATTCAATCAAAAACAAATGCTAATAATAGAACACCCTCAAATTATATAGAAGTAAACGCTATACCAGCTATTTAAAAGTATCAATATCTCGTATTTCTATCGGAGAGCGAAAATTTGTTCCCTAAGTGGCCCCTTTCAATAAATATGGGTTTGCGTGTACGTGTCTGTAAAATAAAATTCATAAAATAAATTAAATGGTATAAACGCCACTGCTTCTCCATATTGTTAAATGTTAATTAACATACGTTTAATATATATATATAGGTACCTAATGCAAATCACAAAAGTCAAATATTTTATTAAGTACCTACCTACCTACCGTTGAACTGTTAAAGTTTTTATTGTTGAATAATTTATAATATTATAGGCATACGTTATTTTAGATAACGACATCTAGGTATTTCACTGAACCAAATATCATTGGTAGAACTAACAATATGCAATAATCAAATTTTAATAAACTAATATTTGTTGAAATAATAAAATTTTTATTATTTTAATGTATATATTGTTAAATTAATAAAAAAAATGTGTTTACGATAACAAATTCATTTTGTAAATTTCCCAAAATATAGGTACTTATATAAGTTATAATTTAATAAAAATAATTTGTAAAATTAATACAGATTTATTATTATAATAAAATATATTATTCAATTGAAAAAATATTCTGTTTAAATTGACTATTTTGATTAACAAATAGGCATTTGTTCTACGAAAAAGAAGAAAGAAAGAACCACAAAATATTTATAATTGAATTAACAAAATATTTGTTAATTCAAATTAATTTGTATTCAATTAGACAATTTTACCCAAGACATTGATAAAAGATATTATTAAATTAATAATACGTTTTGTTATTTTACTATTAAATTAACAAACATATTATTAAATTAATCTATATTTTTATTGAAATCACAGATATATTTGGTTCAGTGTTCATTTAAAATAAAACATTATGTATAAGTTAAAAAAAAAAATTCAAGATATGTACCTATATGAATTCAGTGACGGACCTTTGTGGATGGGGGTGTTGAAGGGTTATAGCGAAAGTTTTGTATTTTTCTGCAATAGCGTATGAGACCTCTATCTCTATATGGCTCTTTGCAGTGACGTATTTACGATTTCCTTCTGGCGAATGATATCAGAAAAAAAACCGCGTATCAGTTAAACTCTACTACCTCCTCCCGTTTTCCCTTATTCGTTTTACTATACATTTATGTGATGTGCATTTATATAGGCCATGTTTTTTAATATCTATGACGCTGGTTTGTTCTATCCATACTGCTTACTGTTTACTGTGTAACAAACTTATTTCGATACCTACTTATAATTTTTTATTATAAAATTCTTAATTTAACGATTTATTATATTACAAAATATTGCCCATTCTACGGGGTTTTCGAGCTATTTTATCCATAACATTTCTTCTATATCCACAAGAATATGCTCAGAATTGCCCAAACCATTTATAGGTATGGTGTACAAAGTGAAAATAGGAACGGTTATTGACATTTACAATCACCAAAAATACAATTCACGAATACGGTTCAAGAGTTTAAAAAAAATGTTAATTGATTTAAAAAAAAAAAGACTCTGGGGGATGAATATATTATCAAGATAACCCCCTCGTAAATACGCCACTGGCTCTATATTAGATTTTATGAGCTGTGTGATGTTTACATTCTATGTTTTTTTTTCTGAAACAACTTTTCGGATAGAAAGAATCAAATAGGAGTTTATTGGAGTAAAGAATTTTTTTGATAACAAATTTGTTCTAGATTCAGAAGTAATTTTTCGATATTCCCAGTAGTTTTATTAAGTGCAAAGAAAAACTTCTTTTATTATAACGTGATTTTTATTTTTTTTCTAATAAGAAATAAAGTTACTATATGGTCACTATATATTACTTACTGAAATGATATATATATATATATATATATATTGTAGGTTCGTAATTTCAGTAATATATTATATATTATGGGTAACGTCATAAAATTAAAAAAACATTTTTTGCCGACAGTTACATTACACCGAGCTCTGCTCAGATAGCTTCAATGATATAATAGCATATATTATTATCGCTTTCAAATGTAATGTATCCCGCGGCACTATCAGTATACCTTCTACCACTTCCTGTTTGTCGCCTTTTATTTTAAACATTCGAAATACTTATACGAAAATATTTCTACTCTAAAATAATTTCCGAGATTGCGTGCCGTAAGTGTTCCACTATATACTATACCTGTATCCTCTTCGCACAAAAAATTAATATTATAAATCCTTGCGGACCCTATTTCTGGGCATTAAATTATTTCTGCGTTTTTGATAATGTATAGGTATAATGCGAATAAAAAGTTTCTTTATTTCGTCCGTTTGAAGTTTTTCGACAAGACACCCGCGTTCCTGGAGTCTTGCCCAAATTACGAACAAATTTAATGTCTAAAAGTGTGAGCTGTATACCGCGGTTAACTCGGTATAATACGAGTATATCACATGAGAATATTATATAATACGCGCGTATACTATATAATATGCAGTATACCTATGCTATATTTAATAATAAACCCGGTCTACACGAATTATTATTTTATGATAAAGACGTGGAATAAAAATTAAAAAAAAATTTTTTTTTGAAAACTATACGTGTCCCATACGGCCTTCCGTTTCATACACTATTATTATAATAATTTTATTTATATTATACCTAAACAAAAGAATAATAATGAACAATTTCTATTTTGTCACAAACCCTGCACATAGTGTGTTTGTAGCTAAATACTACACTTCATACCGGTACCTTATATTCTGTACGTACGGTGTAAATACTAAGTAGGAACGTGAAATGGATTATAATAGGTAGGTATACCAAGTGCGCACATAATTTTATAACACTATATAATATAATATAATATATAATATGCGTATAGTGAATTATGTGCAGTATATACGTGTAATAATATTTAAAAAAGAGAATAATTACCTATTTTTTTTTTTTTTTTTTTACATTTTTTATAACTTAATAACATTTTAGTTAGGTACCTATTAATTTATTATAGTAATATAACACTTTATTGACTCGTTTATAACTATATACTAATACCCATACGGTATATAATAAAACTTATATATAATATAAAAAGTATATACTTACGTAGTTCGTTTATATTATATTGTATATAGGTATTAAATTACCGGATTACCTACTGTGTATAATAATGTTAATTATTTCATTCTATATATTCTTGCTATATACATACATACCAGTTAATAAAAAATAATTAAAACTCGTTAAGCTCAGAGTTAAATTAGAAAAAAAAATGTTAACTTATAACTAGGGCCCGGATGTTGATGACCTAAAAAACTCAAAAAATGCCCTAAAAACTTACAAAAATACCATTAAAAAATTTCATTTATAAACTAAAAATATAAAAAAAAAACCTTTGAAATTTTTTAAATTACTTAAATTATTTATTATTTTGGCTATAATTTTATTAATTACAATTAATATACACGCATATTAAATAACTAAAATACATATTATATGAAAGTTTGAATATTCTGACGATTATTGAAAAATAGTTCAAAAATGACATAAAATAACAAAAAACGATCTTAAAATGTCAAAAAAATGTAAAATAAAAATTAGTTATTTAGATTCGTATGTTATCGAACATATTTTTAGCTAGGAAAGCATCACCTAAGACATTTCAGAAAAAAAAAAAAAATGCAAAAGTCATCAACATCCGGGCCCTACTTATAACTAATTATATCTTGTATACATTCAATATTGAGCTGAATATTTGGAAGAGTATAAAACTCCGATAAGATTGTCATCTACAAATATTACAATAAGTATTGTGTAATCACATATCGAACCATTTTAAAATGCTTTTTTTTGTTTATTGTACATTTGTACACAAATATGTTTAAACAAATATTGTGATCACACAATAATAAAAAACGAAACTAACATATTATGATGATAATAACTTAAACTTAACTTTAAACGTGTTTAAATAATAATAATATATCGTTAACAATTATTGTTATATATTTTAATTTTTCTTCAAATTTACTTAAAATTGCCTATATTCCCTTTATAAAAACTGGTTGTACGATGACTTCTTAACTTAACTTGTTTAACTATATATCTATAGTTAAATGTCCACCTTTGCACAGTAATACGTCTATATAATATATATATATATATATATATATAGGTATATATAATATATGTGTGATAAACTTGATGTACCTATATTTTCACCGAGTAGGTACCTACGTATTTTAGTCGTATGTATTAATGGGATAAATGTTTACACATATTTTTTTTTTTACCAATTTTGGGCTATTTATTGCAATTTTGATATTTTCGCATCATAAAAGTGGCAATTTTAGATTTTAAGATTAAACAATTTATTAATACAAGGTTATTCTTATTCGTATGTATTACTCTATAATTACTATGCGTGTAATTAAAAAATAATAATAATTTGGTCTTACACCGCGGATTGTTAAAATGTGTACCTACCTACTGCACAGTGCATATTATAATGTATATAATTGTCGGTATATGTACAGAGTACGGCGTACACTCGAATTATGTATATAATTATAGTTTTCTGTCAAAAACAACACATCCACCACGAGTATGTCTGATGAGCGAAGGACTTTTTTATACCCTATCTACAATATTGACAGGGTTTTTTTTTAATTATCATTAAAAACCCATTTTATAAACTCAGTTAAAAAAAAAAACCGTTAACTCCGGGTTTTATAAATGTAGGTAGGTACGCAATACACATATTATAATACCAAGATATCTAAGGCATCGAGCCATATTTTTCACTAAAAGTTTACGAAAATCTTACAAATTTATATATTGTGTGTTTTTTTCTACGACTTTTTCGCAATATACCTATACTGAAACAGCAGCTCATATAATAGCTATATATAGTGCTTAAACGTAAAATACGTATTTTATTTTTTACATTTTTTGTTTTTTTTTTTGTTTTTATGCAACGCCGATGATAATACATATATTATTATTCATAATTCAATAATATATTACGTAGAACCGCACATGTTCTTCGCCGGTCTATCGCTATATACGACAAAACTATATAAGTACACAATATATATTATGACGCGTGTGCAATAAATAGATATTTTTTTTTCTCCCATATTATCGTGTAACGTGTCTACAATACGTATAATATGTATTTGTATATAATATAATATATATATGTATACGAAGAAACTGTCGTAAACAATAATATTTTCTTCGCGGATACAATCTTATTTCGCAGTGTTTTAATCAGATTTTTTCGGTTTTTTCTCTGTTATTGTATGTAAAATAGTATTTTTCTAGAAATCTGTGTATCATAATATATATATATATATATATATGTAGTATATACATATACAATTTTATAATATACGTTATAAACTGTGTCGGGTAAGTTATTTTTAAAAATAGTAACTAACATATACGTTACTATAGTTGCTAAATTAAAAAGGTAAAAATGAAAATGATAAAATAAAATGTCAAAAATATTTTTATTTTTTTCTGACGACCTTCAGTCGAATTTATAAAATTCAATATCACGCCGAATCCGGTACTATTATTATACAAAATCATATACAATCGTTACAATGTCTGTACGTTTTGCGGATGTGTCGGGCCACCGGCCATTTCGCAGACGAATTTATTAGAACGATTTTTATTTTTTATTTATAGATATGTAACGCGTTATTTTACGAAATCACTTACTAAAGTAACCGACCGTATATGTATAGTTACTCTTATACGTATTGCTACAAAAATTAAATAACCAAGTTACTATACAATAACGTTACTCGAAAAAGTAACGTCCGTTACAGTAACGAGTAACGTCCGTTACGTTACTATAACCAACACCGGACTCATCATAAATATATTATACCATTGATTATGTATAATATATAATCAATATGATTATACCTATTTAAGGGTCTTCGACAGTAGATTTTTCAAAGCGCTAAAATGGTCTTGGCATTTCCATAAATTGGCCGTGTTAAACTTGTTCAACTTTAATTTTGAAAAAAGTTCTGAATTCGTTATTATATTTTCTATGTTTTTACCAGATGATTTTTTTTTTAATAAATGACAAACAATTAAATAATGATTTTTTCATTAATTTGAAACCACCATAAAAATCTTTATATTGATTTAATTTTAAATCCATCGGGTAGAAACACAGTTTAACAACTCACCTTTAATTTTTCCAAGACATGTTTTTTGTCTAAACTTATCCAGAAACCTACAATTATGGAAACGCGTGAGCATGTTTATCAGAAAATACCGCGGTGATTACATAGCAATGAAAAGTAGTACGGGTATGAGGATATTTTTGGATTGATTTTAAAATGTACTTAAATATTTTTAAATTGTTAGATTTTTATTTTTCCTAAAATTATTTAAAAATCGCCTATACTGAACTCCTTAAAAACGGCCGGTGTCGAAGCCCCTTAATCGTCCATACGAAACGGGCGGTATAGGACGTACATATATAGGATGGAACGAGGAAACGCGCGCGTTCGGAAAAACTCCTATAGGTAACACCCGTAAAAAAACGCAGGTATAAACTGCAATAATTTTGACACTCGTCCCGCGGACACTTGTGTAAATCTACGCAATGGCTGCATGCATACGAGTATACCTATACTATATATATATACGCACATACAGACGGGTATAAATATATATATTTTTTGTCATTATACCTTTATTTGTCGTTTGATATTATAATATAATATAATATCATATACGATATAGTCGTGTATAGGGGAAAAAAAACATTTTTTTTTTTTTTTTTTTTTTTATTATTATACGTATATCTGTTGCACGTCATAAAAAATTGACGATGTCTATGTCGGTTGTATGCAGCGGATATAACGATATGTATATCATTAAATTATATTATAGCTTAAAAAATATTGTAACAGTAGCGTGCGATATGCGCGTAATCGTGCAGCGCGACGGCCTGTTTAATACAATACATAATAATATATACCTATATAATATTATTATTACGTTTTATATTTCGATAAATGCACGAAAATATTTGACATCCTTTTTATTTACCTATACGTACAGTGTGTTCCGTCATGGAAAGTACTTATTATGTATAGCGTGTAAAATAATTCCTTCGGCCGGTCGGACGTAATAATAATATTAGCGGACATGTAGCCAGGATTTTTTTATACTCCCCCGTCTCGTCCACAATACATTCATTCATCAAAAAACACCTACCCACTTTATTCGAAGACAATTATTGGTGTATATAGGAAAAATTTTCCACTTATTTTGTAGAAAAATGTTTACACGACATCATATTTTGTTGTAAATCGTTTGATAAAATCGTCCAAGTCCCGCAATGATTTGACGATTTTTTTTTTACCAAATTATTGTACAGAATTACCATGCAACCGCTAAATAAAAACGTAATAAATATAAAAAAATTAAATAGGTTATATAGGTAAGTGTATCATATAATATTGAGTCTATTGCCTAGATATTGAAATGTTTTGATTTAGGTATATTATTGAAAGACACGTCCTGTATAAGAATAATATACACGACCCTACTCCAATTTTCATTATATTTTCGGAAAGCCATAAAATTCCTTTTCTTTTCTATTTAGGTAGATTAATAACATACTCCTAATTTTTCTCACAAATTAAAACATTATATTTAATGAGTTGGCTAAATTGATTAAAGACCACATTTTATTTATGACGTAACTTTATTGCATAGATGTGGGCTTATAAGGTATACACAAAAAAATTTCCATGTATATGATATAATTCGAAAAGCTCAAGAAAACGGAACTGAGGGGTCCACTTGTAGCCTTTAAATATTATCTCAGAGTAGAGAACGCATCATAATATTGAACCCCTTCGTTAGCTAAGTATACGAGCTTATTTCCGGATGACCTTGAACTTTAATCGGGATTTTTGGAAAGCGGATAGGTAGGTACATTTGAAAATTGTGATAATTTTTAACCCTTATATGAAAAGAATTATTGTTTTTTTTTTTTTTTCTAATATCAACCCTTAAGTGTAATTTTGAACAAATCGGATTTGGGTAGGTTGAATTTTGATAAATAAAATCATAAATCATATATGATTAATAAATATATAAATAATATATTATTTACCGTTACAAATTTGAAAAAAAAATAAAAATAATGATTTGAACCGTTAATCACAATGTAGGCAAAAAGTTTTTGAATGAAAATGGTTGTATACCTACTTGGTCAAATGTTTTGTCATTATGAAACTTGAATATACTGAATTATTTAGTAATTTTAATGTTGTATCAATCTACATATTATTGCCACTTGCATGGTCCGAAACGATCTTTAAATTCTTGATTGACCTAGTTTCTGTTAATCTGAAACAGTCTTAATTATATAGGTCAATTTCGGGCTTATAAGATCATATATAGACCAATATTTCTTGAAAAAACCATATTAATGGGCTTATCATTTGAGAATAGTATAATTGAAAATTAAAGTACTGTAAGTAGGTATCTTTTTATGCCTAACATTATAGTGAAATTCAAACTTAGTTATACTTACATCGGGATACATCTTAGTTGTAAAAATATTTTCAAAAAGTATTTTAAATACTATAATTCAAATTCTTAAAAAAATATAAATTACAAAATACTACTTTTAAATGTATTTGGAATATTTTTAAATATATACTCGAAAGATGAAAGTGGACAAATATAATAGTTAATGCTAAAGTAAAATTGTAGGTATTTAATGTTAATTTTTGTAAATAATTAGGTAGGTATAGGTTGAGCGTTGAAATCATTTCCAATTTTTCAAAAATAAAACAGTTTTGAAAATGTTGAAATTACAATATTTTAATGGAATTTATATTTTCATATAATATATCATTAGTATATTGGTATACTTGAGTCAACAAAAAATTGAACTTTAATATTTATAAATTAAATTAAACAAAATCATATTTGTAGATGAAGGAAAAATTTCAGAAGCGTGGAGGAAGAGTTGTATGGTAACAATATTTAAGGGTAGAGGAGATGTACAGGAATTTTGAATTTATAGATGAATAAAACTTCGAGACACAGTATGAAGATTAGGGTAAAAATAATTGATAAAATGGTAAGAAGTGAGACAATTGTTACTGGATATCAGTTTGGGTGTATGCCTGAAAAGTCAACAGTGGAGCCAATATTTTATGTAAGACAGATTGTAGAGTACAAAGAAAGGAAAAGGAAATAATTGTGTATGGTATTTATTGATCCAGAGAAGGCTTATAATCAAGGCCGGCGAATGGGTAATGAAACCGAAATAGTTGCTAAGGCCCCATGCCATATGAAAGCTTTAAATATATATTTTATTGAGAACTGTGAAGAAAAACGCAATAGTTTTTGTTCCTACTTATGCATATTTTTAACAAGATATTATTTAAACTATGTCTTATTGTCTAAAAAAAACACAAGTTATAAATAAATTTATAATATATATATAAAAAAATATAAATAAATTTAGGACCCCGAAAATAAATTTGCTTCAGGCCTCGCAATTTGTTACGTCGCCCCTGCTTATGATAGAGTTCCTAGAGAGATTTTGAAGTGGGAATTAATAAAGAAAGGATTACCAAAGTTGTATATGAACGTAATTGAAGACATGTAGGAAGGGGTGAGTACAATAGTGAGGAGCCTGTGTGGAGAAACTGAGGATTTTAGGGTCAGAGTGAGAGTGCACCAGAGTTCGGCTTTGAGTCCTTACTTATTTTCCCTAGTAATGGATGAAATAACAAAGGATATACAGGGTGAGGTACCATAGTGCATGTTGTTTGCAGATAATATAGTGCTGATAGGAGAGAATCTTGAGAAAGTGAATGGTAGGCTTGAAGAAAGGAGAGAAGCTCTTGAAAGTAAAGGACTAAGGATTAGTAGGAGTAAAACATTCTGTATATATTCTATATAGAGTATGATTTTGGTTCAAGGGAACACAGAGGGAATAGGGAAAGGCAAGAAATAAAGTTTAGCGGGGATTTTGTGGATAGTGGGAGGAGTTATGAGGTTCGAGTATTTAGGTTCCGTTGTACAGAAAGATGGAGGGCTTCAAAGAGGATATGAAACACGGGATTAAGTATAGGTATAAGAGGAGCTTCGATGATTGATAAAATTATGGAGAATAGATTGAGATGGTTCAAGTATGTATTAAGGAGGGAAGAGACAGAGGCAGTAAGATTAGAAAAAGAAAATGTACTTATGTTGATGATAAGAGGGAGAGAGGAAGACCGAAAAAAAGGTGAGGGGATGTGATGGGCGAGTAATATGAGGAAGATCGGGGGTAAGTGAAGAATATGCGGGAGTTAAGTGGAAGTGTAGAACTAGGATGGCTGACCCCAAACAGTTGGGATAGAAGGCGAAGGCGAAGGAGAAGAATAAGAAGGATTTAAGAAGAAGATTTTTATTATAAATTAAATATTGTTTTACAATTTTATTTTTACGTGGAAACAATAGAAAAACGAAATTTTTGATGAAATAAATGTATTTGAAAAGTATACAGCTATACCTAAAGTATATTTAATAAAATAAGTACCCATTTGATAAAAAAAGTGTACTTATATAAAAATGTATCTAAAAAGTATTTAAATCTTATTTAATTATTTAATTCAAATACACTGTACAAGATTGGGTAACTATATATACATCATATATATATATATATATATAGGTATATACTGTATATAAATATAATCGTACCTATATACCTAGAGAATAAGAATTTTTTGGTGTTCGCCCAAAAATAAATGTTTTTCATAGGCATAGTTTAGTCTATTTTAATAACAACCATAAAATTATACTTACTACTGTGAAATCCAAAAAATTCTTATACTCTAGTCTCAAAATTGACTTTTTAGAAATGCTGTCGAGTTTATATACCTACTACACGGTTTAATACCATATATAGTTAAATAATAATATTTTATTATTTTGTTATGTATAGGTTTTACTAATTGTAGCAATGTATAGGTATTTTTTAAAAAACTAATTTTATCCGTTATTGTTTTCTTACATCGCATGATCATCAAAAATAAGGGTTATATCGTTTACAAATACGAGTAAATCAAATTATATTAGGCGGGTACAACTTGTTTGAGTCCTGTAGGATTTTCATGGCCCTGCAGTAGTATATATATATATATGCAGTGACGGATATAGGGTGGGGGGTCGAGCGGTGGTTCTTGCCCCCGGGCGCTGTATATTTGGGGTGCCTAAAAGTTATTTAAGGACGGTAAGAGCTTTAATGAGCTTTGATAATTATATTTGATCCGGGCGACGAATACTCTGTACATATGAAAATCCCTGATTAGGAGTCTTACGCATATTATTTTAGCAGTGTCGTATTTTGCGGGGTGAGGGAGGGGGTCCCGGGTTCTAACCTAACCTAACCTAACCTTCCAGAAACAAAAAAAATCATCAAAATGTATCATTTTTTTTTAGGCTTTTACGAATAAACTATTAATAATTATTGTGGCCCCGGTCAGTAAATTGCAGTACCTACCGGTAACAATAAATTCTGTTTTTTTTATCTGAAATATAACGGCTAACCCTCCCCCCTCCCCTGATAAAAATTGAAAACACGCCACTGGATTTTATAAGAAAAGTCCCCGTAACAAACGATATTCATGTCGGGATGAGTCCTATGAAATTCGCCGTGCAGTAGTTTCACGTCAAAAAGCTTACAAATTTGAAAGTTTTCCCAATACGCGCTGTATAGTGATGCACAAAGCAAGACCAAGACCAAGACCATGGCAGTCTTGGTCTTGGTCTTGGTCTTGTTGACTCAGTAGAAGTCAGTCTTGGTCTTGGTCTTGGTCTTGCAAAATTCTTGCAGCCTTGATTTTTTTTTTTTACCAAAGTTATAAATAAGAATAAATAATTTATTTATACGTACACAAGGGGAGGATACAGGGAGTAATGGGGGTAATTCCCCCCCTCCGTTCACAAAAAATAATCAGGTAGGTATCTGAGTAGTTGATTGTTTTCGATAACACCGAACTTTCAAGAAATAGTAGAATATCTGTTTACCCATATATTCGATAAACGATAATCATTTCCTAAAATATTACAATAGGATAGGTATTGATGATTGCATTACGAGAAATCTGTAGATTTGGTGTGGAATTATAAATAATCTATACCAAGAAAAAAAATATAATAAATAATGTATTTAATTCATTAATTTTTATTTTATTTAAAAGCAAGACTTGCAAGAGTCTTGCATACATTTTTATTTCAGTCTTGCTATGATATAGTAAAATCTTGGTCTTGGTCTTGTTAGCTCTAGTAGTCTTGGTCTTGCATTTTTGCAAGACCAAGACCAAGACCGAATTTGCCCATCACCAATAGCGTATTTATATCGCGACATACCTCCTATAATAGGATATTAGGTACTATCAAAGTTCCAAAAAAAAAAAAAAATCCAAATTTTCAAGGTCGTCTGAAAATGCCTACATGCCTACTGTATCCCTTCCGAATATTTTATCAATTTATTATAGGTGGGTGGGTGGGTACCTATATAATATACCCACTGCAGTAAACCGTTGTCGTTGTACGTTGAGGTGGGCGTACTACCTATATAACGCCCGCGTGTGCAATGATTTTCCGCGTCGTCGATAAGCGCATACACAAATTCAAAAACACACTCGGGAGGGGCGAAAGAGGAGAATCGATAAAGGGTGTCGGTGTGGTCGGCGGCGTCCACGTAGTAGAGCTTTTTCCTCGGCACGACACTACATTATTATAATACGGCGCGTGCCGCGGGGGTGGGGGGCGGCGCGCTGCACGGGTGTGACCGTCTGCTGTTCGGCCGCGGACCGTTTTGTTTTTTTTTTTTTTTCGCTTTCCGACGGACGCGGAGCGCCCGCGAATTTAACGGATTTCGGTTTTTCGAAAAAGCCCTGGACGAGAAAAATTTCCACTTTTTTTCACTCGCGAAAATTTCCGGACGCCGTCCACGGCGGGCGGGCGACACGTTCGCGAGGGGTGTTCCGGCGGGGTCCGCGCTCGAATTCGGGCGCGCTCGGGCCGGGGCGCCGAACAGCGGCCCGTCGGCCGGCAGGCGGCCCGCCGTCGTCGCCCGCGGTCGGCGTCGGTCGGCAGGTTCCGTCGCGCACACGGACGCGCGGCCACGGCACACACACGCGCTCGCACGCACGCGCACGTACGCACGTTCGCGGCGCGCGCGCGCGCGCACGATCATCCGCATCCGTACGAACGATCGCGCTTCCGTCCGTATGTTTTGGCCGTCGCTGCCGTTAGTGGTGACGTATTTGTCCAGCGGACCGTGTGTCTGTGTGTGCGTGTGCCGTGGTCGTCCCGTCGTCCGCCGCCGCCGCCGCCGCGTTACCGTCGCCCGTCGTTGGTTTTTCCGCGTCCGCGTCGTCGATTGCTCGCGTGTCATTTCGTCTCGTACGGTACACCTAACCTTGTCAGCGCGTGCCGTAGCTGCCGTCCGCCCGCGTCACGATGGCCATGGCCGGCAACGTGGGCATGGAACAGTTGATACCCATCGTGAACAAGTTGCAAGACGCGTTCACCCAGCTGGGCGTGCACATGCAGCTCGACCTGCCGCAGATCGCGGTGGTCGGCGGCCAGAGCGCCGGCAAGAGCTCCGTGCTGGAGAACTTTGTCGGCAGGTAAAACGCACGCCTAACCGACGCGGCGCCGTCCACAGTGTCCCGTCCACGACGACCCGCGTCCCGATATAAATTTCGACCACCACCACCACTACCCCACCCCGTCCCCTTGTTGCACACCTGTGGCGGGGATTCCCCGACGGCGCTCTCGGCGAACAACCGATTTCCGCCCCTAAATTGGTAACGAGGAAAAAAAGATAGATAGGTATAGGATAGACACCCCCCCTCCAAATCTTAGAGATTTAGGAATACATATCAGTTAATGTAACGGTGTACCGGTCGTTTTATCTTGTCCAGGAGGTTTCCGGCACGACACCCGCATACTGGATCCTCCAGACTCCCGTTTCTTCTGACTAGATTCGCTTACTTTTCTTTCGAATCGTGCCATGTTTACATTAAAATTCTCCGTTTTCCCAATCATTTAGAAACATTTATTTTGTCTGTGTATTGTTGTAATCCAGCTTTTCAACTAGGTACCTATGTACAGGGATGATTCATTACTCGTTTACAATATTTTCTTCTAAAATTTGGTAGGTATAGGTATTCTTTTTATTTTTTGAAAAAGGTATCTCGCTGTACCGCATGTAGGTAGGTACATTATGATAGTTTTGAGTTTTATTTTACATTTGCTTATTGTTTGATATTTTAAATTAAGTGTGTACCTAGGTATTCCGTTTCGGTTGTAATTTAATTCGTTTCTTACTATTACTACCCTATCAAATAGGTAATTTGATTTAGATGGGTACCTACCTACTTACCTAAAGAGTGTAGCTAAATTATCATTATTGTACACGTTCATGTACCTATCTAATTATTTAACACTAAGGTGCCTACCTACCTAGTTTGAAACTTATACGATTGTTAGATTAGGTAGGTATACCTATATATTGGTATACTCCTGATTAAGTTTTTAATGTAAATAATTAAACCATTGTACCGATTAAATGTGTATTTTTCAGTTGTTAGCGTTTAATTGTTTAAAATTCTGACCATGAGCCAATTTTTCCTTATATCACACACAATAACAATGGCCAATGTTAATAAACATTGAATTACCTAATAAAAACGTATTAAGAACGACTTAGGTATTAAAAAGCAATACCTACCTAATATTATTATAAAACTTGTAATGACGAATAAGAAAATAACCTAGGCAATAGGAATTTACCTTGGAATTTACGTTATCACTAAAAGTATAAACAAAATATAATAACAATTTGAAACGGTATAATATGACAGTGAACAAATATAAGTAGGTACCTAGGTATTAAAATACATACGTAAACTACCTTGTATTTATTACTACCTACCTATGTATTACTGTGAATAACTTTGGAATAACTAATGTAAATAATAAGTGGGTACCTACATACCTACATTAAATACATTAGGTTCCTCGTTAGGTTCTGTATGAGGTAGGTACTTCAAAATAACATTTATGTGGTATGAATGGCAATATGTAAAAGTTTTAAACATAAAATATAAACAGGATATAAAATGATTAATTAAGTACAATACTTATTTAATTTTATGTTATTAATTTCATTGGAATTTTCTTTAATGTACCTAAACGTTTTTATTATAAAAGTAGTTCTCTTAAAAAATAGGTACTTCATTATTTTCTTCTCATTTCTATAATGTTACAATCGTGAGTTTGTTAAACTCTCAAAACAACTTTACCAGACTTTACTACCTACCTACTTATTATAAGTACCTATTTTTCTTATGTGTGTGTGTTGCGAGTTTAACATTTTATGATTCGAAAGAAATTATGATGTTGGTTTCTTACTGTTCATTAATATATTTTAGGTACCTATTTAGTGTACTTCTGTTTTTTTTTTATTCCCCCTCCCATTGAATATTATTTTACCACTTAAAGAGAAATCTAGTAACAAAACTCTGAGTCACAACTAGAAATTTTAGTCAATGGTTTTCTTTTATTCTATCAGACAACATTGCACTCCATATTTACTCATGTGTAACTTTTTAGCTCACCTTTTAGATTGATGCGAACAATCCACATTCAAACAATTTTAAAATGTTTTGGAAATTCAATTAAAAATACTAACAGCTTTTATTTATAATAAACATAATTAATCAATGGCTGTTGTTTAATGAGCAAAATGTGCAAGTTAATTAATAATGTACTCGATAATGTATTATTACTGTACCCATTGACAGTGATTAGTGCTAAATTATACCAATTTTATGGTTAAACACGGTTAAACATTTGTTACCCTCGCTTGAAATCTCTATAATATTTTATAATTTTGGATTCCACATATTGGTTTGCACATTACTTGTAAAAATGTTTTAAATATCACTCACCTGTCCCATAACAGTGGTAGGTAGTACTATATTTTGGTTTTTTTAATTTCTTTGAAACTTAGGTACCTAAATGCAATTTTTACAAAAAACTTTTGTAGTTTGTATGAGAACTCAAGTCTGGTATTAAGTAGAGATATGTTGGAACACTATTTGAAAATATATTTACAGTGAATCTCCGACAAAATCTTCCCTACCAAAATATGTATCATTGTATTAAAAATTACAAATTAATTAATTAAATACAAATTTAATGGCATTACACAGTGATTTTGAAACAGTGGTTTTAATTTTATACAAAATGTTTAGGTAGGTACCTACCTAATATTTTATTAAAATATAAATAGGTAGGTAGGTAAATACAATTTTCTATTTTCAAAAATATACCTACCTACTGAGATTTCATTCATATATTTTTGTCAAGGATCTTTTGTTCATTACTTAGGATGCCCTTTGAATTATTATATCATTAATAAACCCTTTATTAAGCAGTATGTACCTATAGGTATGTCATCCCGAATGCATTTTGTTACGATACCTATTATATTAATTTTGATATAGGATGGTTTTTATGTTTTATCTTTATATCTAATCCTGTACTTAATGTTCAATAATATATTTCAGTAACATTAAAAATATTTGAAAATTTGTGCCTTATTTGTATATAACAGATAACAGACATAGAGAAAATAAGTACCTACATTAACATTATGATAACTAAAAAAAAATAAAAAATAATGTTTATATATAGAATAGAGTTGAATTTATAAAGTGTGATGACCTCAATTATTGACACTTGTTTATCAATTTTATAGGTCAGATACATTTGCTTTTCGTTTGGCATTTCCTTTGTTTGATTTAAATCTTCTAGACTATTCGGATTATTAATTACATTTTTATCAAATCTATACCTACTGCAAGTGTCTTGTAAATTAATTTGAATTAATTAGGTACCTACTTGCCTATTAGGTACCTATTATTTTTTTAAATCCTAGTTTTTAAGACATTTTACAGCATCTGAAAAATATAGGTACACTTTTATAACGAAATTATATTTGAGGATATAAGGTAATTAGGTACAACCTACCTTTTTGGGAACAAATAAAATAAACAGTACCTATAGCATAGGTATATGCCTACAATATAGAACACTTTTCTATTTTATTATAGTCTTAATGTTTACAAATTAGTAGGAATGTGTAAACAGTAAATATATTATTATGAGTAGGTAATAATTTAAACATTTATCGGGACATTTACCTTACCTACCTACCTACATATATTACCTATTTAAAACCAAAACCACTAATAACAATATATTATTTATCTAAAATGTGCATTATCTTGTATATTAATATTGTTATTATATTTTTAGGGATTTTCTTCCAAGAGGTTCAGGAATTGTAACTCGTCGTCCTCTCATTCTTCAGTTGATAAATTCTACATTAGGTAAGTGTGATTGTGTTTTTAAATTAAATAGGAGGGTAAACTACATCAAATTATGTAATCATATAAAATACTTAGGTAGGTAACTTTTTCTTAGCTTTTTTATTGTTATAATAAAACCTCTAAAAATTTTCACATTGGGTTCTTATTTTAGATTCTCCCACTCATAACTGTAGAAGACTTACACTTATTAATTTGGGATATGGTATCTTTAATTGGTTACTATATATCAGAGATGGGTAACTGGCGGCCCACGGGCCACATCCGGCCTGCCATCCCTTTTGTATAGTAATAAAAAATACAATTTTATACCTGGCCCGCAATCATTTTAAGTTTCAAAATTTGGTCCTCTAGTTACTTTGAGTTGCCCATCCCTGCTATATAATTATGTATAAATATGAATAGGTAATAATAACGAGATTAATGATAATAAAAATAAAATAGAACACGTAAATTAATAATAAATAAAAATAATTGATTCATTATTTATTTTGTTTTCTTTTGGTTTTTATCGGCTAGGGAAATTCAGAACAATTGATTGCTTTAGTGAATACTTTTGGATGTTTAGTGTGTGCTACCAACTATTGACAGTGGTGAAATAAGGCAGTCACTTCTGGGCCCCTGGTAGCAGCGAATTAAGCATTCAAATTAACTTTGATGTACAGATATATTCTGTTAAGTGAGCACGAAAGTCTCTACTAGAGATCAAAACCATTATGCATTTGTTCTGGTTATATTTTACTCATACAATTATCATTAGCCGTTATTTCGACCTTAATTTCTTCAGGATTCATTCAGTTTGATTTAAAGCTATAAATTAGTAGATCAGGATTGATATTTATTTTTCTAAGCTCTCATCAAAGCATTTTTACTACGTAGTGGTGGATAAGAAATTGCAGTTAACACAGGAAGCCAGAAGGTAGGAGTGGACTTTATTGTGCCGAATATGCATCTTATTGGGAAAATCATTAACGTTGCCAGTAAAACAAGTGTTTTATTTTTTTATTTTTCACAAACCAGAGTAAAAATAATCTAGTAATAAATATTTTTTGAAAGTGCATGTATTAAACTTTATTTTCTTTTATATTTGCATATGTGAGCATATTATGATATTATTGATGGGTAGAATAGGGAGGAATTTCTGTGTCTCATTGATATTTCTGACACAAACCAAAGAATTTGTTCAAAACTATATATATGTATCTATTGGTATATCAATATATTATAAGTATATGACCTTTATGATGTACCTACCATTTAACAGATATTATTACGTCCCACTTGACAAAATAATTTATTAGGTAATAATAAACAACATCATTAAAAGAAACAATAGTATTGATTTTTCAAGACCATAGTTCTTGTTAAAATTGTATTCTATTTGTTATTTGTATTTTATTAATTCCTAAACATAGGTATTAATCTTTTGATATTGAGTCATAAAGTACAATTAAAATTTAAAACCATTTAGGGGTAGGTAGTTTTAATGTTAATTGTATAAAATATTAATAAGAGGATGACAATTTTTTAATGAAAAACTTGCATTAGCATTTTTCATTTTTAATAACTTACAAAATATTAGAAATATGAAGTAAAAAATAAATTCTAGCTAACAACATTATCTAACAACTGATTTAGCTGATTTTTTTAATATACATTTTTATAAGTTTTTTTAAGCTGTTAAAATATAGATTTTTTATTTTTTAACAGCTCATAAAATGTGTAAAAATGAATATATCACAAATCAGCTACATCAATCGCTTGATCTTTATAATTTATTTATTATTAAGGGTCGGCTGTGGTCAAGTTGTCGAAATGTGTATTTTGCCGTTCAAGGACCTCAATTCGACTCCCAGGTAGTAAATGAGGTACCTAATAAGATTTTTCTCGCGTCTGGTCTTCGGTGCAATAATTACCAAACCCGTCCAATAATCTTTGATCCTAATATGTGAAGGTGCAAACTTGAGCATACCAGAGTTTGGGAAATAAGAGTTTGTAAAACTGTTAATTTTTATTTCATCTTAAAACAATATTCTCAAGTTGATAAAAATGAAAAATGGTAAACATGGTTTTTAACAAATATGATTTCACATAAATTAAATACAGTATTGACACAAGACTATTTTTAAATTACTTAAAAAATATATTTCAAAATATTTGACTTGTTAGATTTTCATTTTTCTTAAAATTAAAAAAAAAAGCCTATATAAAACCCCTTAAAAATCAGGTGTGTAGCGTTATCATCTTAATTAATAATATTCATTTTTAATAATTCAATATTTTTATAGGTTTACTTTAATTTTGTTATATTTTAATTTTACAGAATATGGAGAATTCCTTCATTGCAAAGGAAAAAAGTTTGCAGATTTTGACGAAATCAGGCGTGAAATAGAAGCTGAAACTGATCGTATGACTGGATCTAATAAGGGAATATCAAATATACCAATCAATTTGAGGGTATATTCACCAAATGGTAAGTATAATATACATACATGTATATAAATTACACAACCTGTAGTCAGGGTTGGGCAATATCACAGATACAACATGTATCTTGTATCATGATACATTTTCTGAAAGTATCTTGTATCTAGATAGATTGTTTTCCAGTACCTTGTATCTTATTATGTGAAAAGATACAAGATACATCTAATGATAAAAAAATCTAATCAGGTAGTCAGTAATTACATTTAAAAATTGTTTTCTTCCTATCTCATACAGTCATACCTATTATAAAAATAAAAAAAATATTTTGATATTTGTTGTGGATTGTTAATGTTGACGCCAACTTGAGATTGATCTATTCTAGATTTTTATGATCGAATTTCATTATACGGTTACGTTACAAAAAAATGATAAAAATATACAATTTACCTAATTTTATAATTGTTTATGAAATGAGTACTTGTGACTGAAATACTATAAAATATTACATATTATTATTATTTTATAATATTTTGAATATAAATTATTTTTTATGTTTGAATAAAATTGTAATGGGATAATATTTATTTAAATTTTTTCACTCTTTAAAATATTTTGATATCTATATATATATTTATTTAGGTATATGATTCTATAATGTAATTTTTATTATTTGTACATTGTTATTACCTACTTATTAATGTATATTTTGAGAAATATTCAACATAATTAACATATTTATTTTTTTATACAATTTTAAAAGTAACTAATTTTTACTATAAAATAATTATATTTTTAAAAGTATCTTGTATCTTAAATCAAGATACCCAAAATGAATGTATCGTGTATCAAGATACTTTTCTTATAGTATCTTGCCCAACCTTGCCTACAATGGTATTTCTTTATTTATTATAACAATTAGAATACAAAATTAAATTTATTATTTCTGTCTATCTAATAGGCAATACCTATAAAAATATTATGCAATGCAGAATTTAAATTGTGGTGTTTAGGTTAAATTTAGAGTTTAATAAATCACCTATAACAAAATTAAAAAAGATAAATGTTTTTAAGAGTGTTACAGCATAGGTTTTATTTTTAATAAGTATTGTTGTTTGACAAAGAAGTTACAGCGTTTTTAGTTTTTGAATTTTTAATAAAATTGATGTCTTCAAAAATAATCTCTATAAATTTTATAGTAGGTTTTTAAACTTTAAGATGAACCTAAACGCCATAATTTATACTCGTCAGTGTAATTTTGCTTATTGCCTTTTAGATAGATGGAGAACAAATGGGGGGGGGGGTGCTACATTCTCTTAAATAAAATGATTTTATTAGGTATTTTAGTCAAAATAAATAATATTTATAATATTTATATCTAGGTACTAATAGATATCTCTTCTAAATGCGCAGTATAGATAAATTTGTAAATATGTGGCGTTAGTTCTATAATTTCAATCGTATTTTTGAAGTACACATTATTTTTAATTTTTTACATAAAATGTATTTTATGTTTTTTTTTTAACATATTAGGTATCTACCATATTCATTTTGCATTGTGTTAAATAATCTATTTATTATACCTAGATATTCTGACGTTTTGAAACTAATTTAAATGTTACTCAAAAATTCGTATTTGATTTTACTATGGTTATTATTTATAACATATGTAAACAGTTTTAAACATCACAATGATCGACTTGCCTGGCTTGACAAAAGTGGCAGTGGGCGATCAACCAGTTGACATTGAACAACAAATCAAAGAAATGCTGTTCCAATTTATCACAAAAGAGACATGTCTTATATTGGCTGTTACTCCAGCCAATACTGATTTGGCTACTTCAGATGCCTTACAAATTTCAAAACAAGTTGACCCAGACGGTAAACGTTAATCGGCCATTAGTCTGCTCGACAATATTGCACAAAGTTATGCTATTAGCATTTTAGTAATTTTTTTTTTTTAGTTTTTCTTAGACTTCTGTATTGCTTAAGTGTTTTATTTTGTTATTGGTTTTACAATATAACCCAATTTTACGTTTAGCAACCTACTGATTTAATAACAAATGAAAAGAAACATTGTATAAAAATACCTATCTAATCATTAATAATTTAAATTAAAAATTCAAGAGATAGGTATAGGCTAGGTAATAATGTTTTGAATTAAATTTTCCAACAAGAGTTTTGTTGGTGGCTGTTATGTAGTTTTGCTAGTATTATTTTCCAGTGTTGAACCTGACCCTTGTCGATTTACCCGGTATGACCAAAGTACCTGTTGGGGACCAGCCTCCTGACATAGAGCACCAAATAAAGTCAATGTTATACACTTTTGTTAAACGTGATAATTGCCTGATTTTGTCTGTAACACCGGCCAACCAGGATTTAGCCAACAGTGATGCATTAAAAATTTCTAAAGAAGTTGACCCGGAAGGTAAGAATTGAAAAAACAGTTTCCATCGTATCTAATTTATGTATTAACAAACTATTTATATGAAAATATGAATATTTACTAAATCAAGATATTCCATACAAAATTATTATTTATTAGATAAGTTATGAATGGCATAGGTATCTAACTAATATAAAAACAATCAAATTGTGATTTCATTATATTCCTATATTGGTGCGTTTAGTTTATTAGCTATAATACTTGATACACTTGATGAACACTTGATTTTGAAAAGTATATTTTAAATGTTACTTTAGAATATATTGTATATACATATGTAGGAGGAACTTTTTAGTTATTTTTATCATAAAATTTTTTTTATTGATTTTATAATTTTATATCACATGCTTATAATATATATATATAATTATTTATAGATTTATTGTAGTGAAACTCCGCATGTTACATTTAGAATATAGATACAAATCATCATTACATTACTTGTATATTTATGAGTTTTTTTTTTCATCATTAATAAATAGTTTTTATCCGCCATATTATTATTTGAGCCCTTTACCAGTTATATTAATTACATTTAGTAAAGCATGTTCATATATATTCATCCATGAAAGTTGTATATCATTTGTTGTACCCACAAGTTTATATCTTATTTAGGTAGTTCATATAATAATATGTCACAAGTGAAGTTTGTTATGTGCACAAATTTTATTAGATTTTATAATAGTATTCAACTAAAACATGGCAATAATTATTTAGGTATGCGAACTATTGGTGTTATAACAAAATTGGATCTGATGGATGAAGGAACTGATGCTAGAGACGTACTAGAGAACAAACTTCTGCCTCTCAGGCGTGGTTATATTGGTGTGGTAAACAGGAGTCAGAAAGATATTGATGGCCGTAAAGACATAAAAGCTGCGTTAGCTGCAGAAAGAAAATTTTTTTTGGGGTTGGCTGAATATTTTATATTTATATACCTATTTCAGTGTATTGCAGTAAAATTAATCAATAATGTTATTCTCTAGACATCCATCTTATAGACACATGGCTGATAGACTTGGTACCCCTTACTTGCAAAGAGTTTTGAATCAACAGCTCACAAATCATATTAGAGATACATTGCCAGGTCTTAGGGATAAATTGCAAGTATGTTTTGTTTTATTTTTATGAAGTTTACGATGGTTACATATAACTTATTATTTTTCAGAAACAATTACTCACATTAGAAAAGGATGTAGAACAGTTTAAATACTTTAAGCCAGATGATCCAGCTATAAAAACTAAAGCAATGTTACAGTAAGAATTTTTGAATCATTTAATATTTTATTATTATATAATATATTATTAAATATTTTCCCTTCTATATTTTAGAATGATTCAACAACTTCAATCAGATTTTGAACGCACAATTGAAGGTTCTGGTTCTGCTCAGATAAATACCAATGAACTTTCCGGAGGTGCTAAAATCAATCGTTTGTTCCACGAACGTTTTCCGTTTGAAATTGTGAAGATGGAAATTGACGAAAAAGAACTAAGAAGAGAAATAGCATTTGCCATCAGAAACATTCATGGTATGCCGTAATAAACAAAAAGACACGTTTTGTTTATTTACTAAATATATACTATATTTAATTCTTATAGGTATTCGAGTTGGTTTATTCACTCCCGATATGGCTTTTGAAGCAATTGTGAAAAAACAAATTGCTAGATTGAAAGAACCGTCACTGAAATGTACTGATCTCGTTGTTAATGAATTGTCTAACGTAGTTAGAATTTGTACTGATAAGGTATGATCTGATTGCTAATAATAATAGTAATATAATTTATGGAATTAACAAAAAACATATTTGTTATTTCACAGATGTCTAGGTATCCACGTTTGCGAGAAGAAACGGAACGTATAATTACATCATATATCCGCACACGTGATCAAATGTGCAAAGAACAGTTAATCCTATTGGTTGAATGTGAGTTGGCCTACATGAATACAAATCATGAAGATTTTATTGGATTTGCCAAGTATGTTATCGTTATATTTACGTAATTTAAGTTTTATTATAAATCATAATACTTCATGTAGTGCACAACAATCGTCTGATAATACTAACAAAACTCATAAGCTTGGAAATCAGGTGATTCGTAAAGGTTGGATGTGTATACATAATTTGGGCATCATGAAAGGTGGCTCTAGGGATTATTGGTTTGTTTTGATGTCTGAAAACATTTCGTGGTTCAAAGATGAAGAGGTATAAAAATACACTTTATTTAGGAGTTATATACGTTTAGAAGGGTATAAACTGTGATTCTATTTTTTATGACTTTTTCAATGAATTGAATGAAACTACATACATATGTTTACATACTTAATAAAGTTATATTTCAAATATCTAAAACATTTTTTGTACAAAATATTCAATATTGGGGGAATTTATAGCTGATTTACAAAAACGTGTTTCAAAAAATGGGTTTACAGTGAGCAGCATAACTGTAAGAACGCATCTGATATCATGTATCCAAAAAATTGTCATTAGTATATGATAATAGCTAGTGTCTAATCATGTGGTTTTGGATAATGTTGATTAGAAACAAAATTGAGTCTTATGAAAAAAAATATTTCTATTTTTATATTAAAATTGCTCTTTTTCATTAATAAAAAAAAAAAACTATATTTTAAAAATATAAATCCTTCGATTAAGCATAAGACATTCATACGATTCATTAATATTTGCTCATAGACTTTAAAAATGTAGTTTAGAAAAACACATTTAAAAGGATGCTATACATGCGTTTAAATGGTATTAAAACACGTTCTCGCTTTCTAAGTTTCTCTCCTAGTTATTGTAGATTCAACATTAAACAGAATATAGTAGATGAGAATATTTGCTATGAATGAACATAGAGTTTTTTTAGCTAAAATAATTTTTTCAAATTTTATTTAAAATTTTTAATTGGAAATTGACATTTTTCAATCACAAATTTTAAATGTTTATATGTATCGAACAAAACTTGGTCTTTTGTGTAGTGTAATTATTTCTCTTTTTATGATAATTTTTGATCTAACTGAGTTTAGAAAGCCACATGTAGTTTTTAAACAAATGTCGCGATTAGACAACAATAAAAAGTGGTACAGATATGAGACTATTTTTGGATTACTTTTAAAATGTATTTTAATATTTTTAATTGTTAAATCATTTAAAAAACTTCTTAAATTTTGACTACAAAGAACTCCTTAAAAATGGTTAGTATAGTGTCCTTTTAAAGTGTAAATATTTATTGGATTGATTTGAAACTTTTTGGGAATATTCTTCGAAATACTTAGTTCCAGAAAATATAATTTTTGAAAATTTTAAACGTATATAACTCCTTAAATACCTTCTTATCTAATTTTAGTTTAATAATGTATTTTATATATATACATATGTATTTTAAGGAAAGAGAAAAAAAGTACATGTTACCATTAGATGGGTTAAAAATCAAGGACGTTGAACAAGGTTTTATGTCTCGCCGTCATACTTTTGCATTATTTAATCCAGAAGGTCGTAATGTTTACAAGGTGAATTTTTAATATCATTTGTATAATATTAAGCCTATTTTCCACCAATTTTCCGGTTTAATTAAAATAAAAATTTACACCATAATTATTAAAAATAATATTTTTATTTGAGGCTTGGATAGTACTATAGTATTATTTTTATGCTTAATATTTTCAACTGGTTTATATACATATTTAAGTGCATAAATTATTTTTTAGGATTACAAACAGCTTGAATTGAGTTGTGAGACACAAGATGATGTAGATTCTTGGAAAGCATCATTTTTACGTGCAGGCGTGTATCCGGAAAAGTCATCAGATATATCTAATAGTGATGAGGTAATTGTTTATTTTTTTTGTATTAACCAAAATGTAATATCCTTAATGATGTATATATTTTTAATTTAATTTTTTTTTTTTATTGCCTTTCGATCAGGATGGTCGTGAGGTTAGTGTTATACTTAAATATATCAATAATATTTTAAAGTAAGTTTTATAATTATTATGTTAATTAAATATTTTATGATTATAGAGTAGTACAGAATCTACCACATCTATGGATCCGGTTTTGGAAAGACAAGTGGAGACTATTAGAAATTTAGTCGACTCATATATGAAAATTGTCACCAAATCTTGTCGTGATCTAGTCCCAAAAATCATAATGCATTTAATTATTAACAACTCAAAAGATTTTATAAATGGTGAATTATTGGCTCATTTGTATGCATCTGGTGATCAGGTAATTTATATTATTTTGTTGCAAATGGCATATTATCAGCATAAATATAATATAAATAAATAAAATAAATATTTATATATTTATATAGATATAAACAATAAAAACAATTTTATATCAATCAAATGCAATAAATTATAATTAAAAAACATAGTTACTTTATACTGCCCCAGATGAGATGATTTGTTTGTAAAATACCAAATAATGTTACATTACTAGTCACAGTACCCATATCATGGCACAATTTTATGCTTGTAAGATATTGTGCAGTAATTTATGTAGCATAGACATGCCCTCAACAGTAGGAAAAAAAAGGGCCACATCCACTCAATGAATTTGGTGTCATGGAGTGGAGAAGTATTGTTTAATATTTCTATTACGTGCTATTACAGTACCATTTTCTCACTTTCAATCGAGTGCTTATTACTTGGGGGTTTTTTTTATGAGATTTAAAATGTTAATCTATGATAATTCTCATAAAAATATATTCTTTAAGAATTTATGATTGAAATCATAGGTTTTCTTTTTAAATCGATGTATGTAGGTTTAATAAACGAGGGTGGAGGATAGAATATTTTTAATTATGAAAAAATATAGAATTAAGTGTACAAATAATAAGTTTCTGAAAGAATTTCACAAAAATCATTTTATATTTCCCGAGATATATCATGATAAAAAAAAAAATATATATATCACTGTATAGTGTATACTGCGCCTTTAACCGAGCATGGTAGCAGATTGTGATTCATAAGCTATGCGTACCGTACGCATACATATGTTGCCTTATTTGGGACAAATTATGGTAAAATAGTAAATAATAATTATAAATATAAAGCACATAGAAAATTCAAAACTAAAAATACCTTCTAATTACATTTGCTGTTTCTATCCTTCACATTGGCAATATAGAAAACTGACGTTCTGTGTTCAAAATTGTTTCATATTTGATTTTTTTGAATAGTTACATTCTTCCTGTATAGTGTATAGTGCTGAGATTTCAAATATTTGTTTGCAGGGTTTGACAGTGTCTTATATTATTAACAATCTAAAAGTAATTCTTAACATCACATTATACCAGTTCATATGCTATCCATTAAAAGGTAATATAATGAAAAACATTGATTTATTTTCATTACATAATTTTATAGAATGGGTGCTCATGAAAATGGGATCCAGTAAATATTTTGTGCAAAATGAGTTATTTATACCAAAAAAGGCAGAAAAAAAGATCTGTATTTCGTGTAGGATACGTTAAGTTAATTTACCCAATATTCAACACGTGAATACTTCAATGTGTGTTGTAGGATAAGTCCCATATAAGTACTGTAGAAATATGTAAAAATGCTTGATCTTGCGTTTTCAGTTAAAGATTTTTCGCTCTACTGAAAATTTCTGAAACATTGACATAACACCTTTTTCACGCTCACTCACAATTTGATACATTGAAAATGTCAATAATATTATCTTCTAATAATTCTGCAATAATTCTATTTTACTAACACTACTATAGTATACGACTATACAAAAGTATAATTATTAATAATTATTATTGACATTTTAAAATAACTTTAAATAATTTAAAATAATTATTATAATTAAATAAAAATGTTAAGCAATGATGGTAAGAACAACCCTGATTAATTTTTTCAAAATATTAGAAATGATAATGTTTTTATATCGATTAAAAATAGAATCGCACAGCACTTATATAGGTTAATATGGCTATCGATATATGCACACCAAAAATTAAATTTTGGTTGTGGAAGAAAGGAGTGGTTAGATTAGGTTGGAAATACATCTTAAAACAACCAATTTTTATTTTTTTATTCTGTTTAAAATAACATAGTAAATAAAAAAGAAAAAAGATATTTTTTCGTTGTATTGTTATTTAAGTCAGAAACAAGTTTGAGTTTTTAAGAAAAAGAGGGTTATGTTATAATATGTACTTATATATAACACGCATGGCCTTCGATCTGAGCTCACTCTAACTGTTTAAAATTGCCCAGTAGAGATTCAAAAATAACCGCTTTATTCTATACTATGACATGGGCCAAATAAAAATCCTCTAAACTAGGGTTCCAGAATTCTTTTCCAGCATTCATCATTCATTACTTTTTTAATATTTTTGTAGTTAATTAATTTGGTTCTAGGTTTCAATCATCATTATATAGAAAATTACTAAACTTTTCTTTATTTTTTCTTTGAAAGATTAATTTATTTGTATGTTGTGAATACAATCTCTCATTTTATTGTTTTCTAGAATTCGGAACATTGTTGCTTAACTTTATTTTTATTTGTGTACTCATTAACCTCTCATCACTGCTTTATGTACGTCCTCTCCCCCAATTTTAATCAGGTAATTTTTAAACAAAACTGACAGGAAATTAAAAAATAATTTTAATAATTGAAAATTTGAAACTAATAGGTATTTATTTTAATCAGTTTTATAAAAATACTAAATAGTAATAATTATAATTATACAATTTAATGGGAACCTTGAGGTTGTTTGGTGGTACTACATTTTTTAAAATCTGGATCAGAGTCTCAAGTACAGCTTTAAGTATGCATTTGTAGGAATGAAGGACAAAGAATTTCTTTCCACTAATACAGTGCTTTTAAACAGTAAAACAGTGAATGCCTTGTAGGATTCTTGGATTTATTCTCCTTTTATGTCAGACCAGAAGGTGAGGTAGGATTTATTTTTACATTCTGCCTGAAGTAAAGAAACCGTTTAGTTTTAGTTCAATAAATTTTTTTTTTTTTTTTTTTGGATTGATGCAGATTGGAAATAGCTTTCACTAAAAGCGAACACAATCTAGTAGTCCTTTTCCTTTTTGAAGAAATATTTTTCAGAAGCTGTCTTAAATCTATGCAAATATAATATAATTTATTCTTTTATTTCTTGAGATAAGTTAAGATGAGTTACAGATAGAAAATTGTGCAGGGTTTTTAAAACTGCAGGTGAATAGTTCTTGAAATAAATGAAGACTCAATTCCACAAAAAATGTTTACTTTTATTTTGTAAATACATATTTTGGTAACTAAGTTACCATCTTCAGTTCAATACACTCGTTTGATGTACTGAAGATGGTAACATAGTTATCGAAATACGTATTTACCAAATGAAAGTAAATATTTTTTGTGGAATTGAGCCTTCATTTTATTATTAGAAAATCCACAAGTACTCAAATTATAAATATAAGTATAGTTCTCAATGCATAAATTCTAAAATTGTTATTTTATAATAAAATACTATATTGTCGATAACTTTTAGTTATTAGTTATTAGTTGATTTAGTTTAAAAATAAACATTGAACACGTATGCAAGACTCTTGTGCCATGAAATTTAGATAAAAATAAAATAGGTTTGTTAATAAAGTACACATTGATTTCATTTTTTACTGACGAGCTTTGTCATGCCATCACTGTATCATGTATTTTGTGCTATGTGGCTGCGACCACCGCCTATCTAGTTATAACAATAAAATTAAATTACTAAAATAAAAGATGTACTTATATCAAAAACTGGGTTTTGTTTGTACAAGAAACATAATATTTTAAATTATTTTACAAATAATAAACTGTTTTAAATAAACCAAATTCTACTTTTTACCGTCATTACCCTTCATTTTTGCGTACTCCAGGTTGAAGAACACTTCTATATACTGATAGATAAAAAAATTTCAGCTCAAACTACCAGGCAAATCATAAATCTATGTTATTTACTGGTACTATGTTGATCAAAACTCAAATGAGTTGAATAATTCTATAAGATCTATATTACTATCACATTCCCCATTGTGATTAGAAAATTTAAATAATATAAATAAACAATAAATATAGTTTTTAATATTTTCCCATTAGGTGTAAAGAATTAGTTCTTAATGAATAGTTTTTATTAATTATTAGTTATAAAATTCAAAATGCAAGTAAACATTTGTGTTTTTTGATAATGTTTATATTTTGAATGTGATACATCCTTTACTTCAGAGATTATTTTTAATAATTTAATTTCATAAAAAAAACTAATTATTTATGTTTAAAATATGTATGAATTACAAGACAATAATTTTATGGTAATTTATTTATTTTTTATAGTCTCAAATGATGGAAGAAAGTGCAGAAGAAGCTGTAAAACGTGAAGAAATGATGCGCATGTACCAAGCATGTAAAGAAGCATTGAGGATTATTGGTGATGTATCAATGGCAACTGTTACCACACCTGTTCCACCACCAGTCAAGAATGATTGGCAACTAGCATCTAGTCTTGATAACCCAAGGTAATTTTTGTATTTGTGTGTATGTATTATAATATTATACATATATTAATAATTCTTTATTTTAATTTTGTTTAATTGTTAAGGTTGTCACCACCAAGTCCTGGCGGTGCTGGACGTAGAGGAGTATCTTCTAACTCGACACCTGCAAATGCCGCCGCCGCCTCAAGAGCACCTCCACCACCTCCAGCTTCAGGAAGACCAGCTCCAGCTATACCCAATAGACCTGGGCCTGATCAGGGGCGACAACCACCAGCCCCACCTGGTAGGCCTGGTGGCCAAGGACTTCCTCCACCTTTAATTCCTTCGTAAGTGTTTTTGGGCATTTTATTGCTTTGAACATTTATCATAAAGCTTTATCATAATTCCTACAAATTAACCATATAATTTAGTTCTTTTAATTATAAATTTATTACAACTACTAATTATTAATTAGTGTGTAGCTATACTAGCTTCATTAATAATTATTAGCTAGTTAGCTATGTACTTAATGATAGTACTCACTAACATGTAGTTAGTCTGAGCTACTAACATTTAGTTTAAAAGGCAGCAACGGCGACGGTGTGGTTTTTTTACATTTCAGACGCCGTTAAAATACATTGTCGAGCATGTCTTCGGTGGCCGATTAAATCTACAACTCCATTAATAATAATTACTATATTCATAACCAACTAACCTATACACATTAATTGAAGCCAGAGTAAGCTAAATTTGGTCCATTTATTTTATTTCTCTTAATTCATAAGAGTGAATTAATATTAGTATTTATGTTATTTATTTGTTGTTATAAAAAGTATATTTCTATATAAGTATATATAAATATACTTATATATATATATTATGTTATACATTTGTTTTGTATTCGTTATGTTGGTTAATCTCATTGTCTAGGTTAGCGCATCAGTATAATTAGGTAATTAGATGTTATTTACTTAGGTATGTTACCTACTAATTGTTAAATAGTTTACAATTTGTAAAAGTTGTTAATTAATAATTTTTATAATTTATATTTTCTATGTTAGGAATTAACACAGTCGCCCTTCAATTATAATTATTGGTAGTGATTGTGGTATACATATATAAAATAATAAAATTATTATTTAATATTTTAAGATATATATTGTGTCTTCATCATATATTATTTTTATTTTTAGATCATGTTTAATGAAATGTCAGATCATGTAAATCATTATTATTAAAACAGTTTAAGAAGCGATATTAATTTCTGTTGATCTTGTTACTGTCTAATCTCATTTATATACATTTTTCTAGTTGCATAGTCAAGAAATATACAAATATACTTTTTTTTTTTTTTTTTATAAAGGGGTACCTAAAATATTTTAATAACGTAAAATTCTATGCATATTTTTGTTGTCTTTCAAACATTCCATATAATTTGTTTGATGATGGTATGAAATGTCAAGTATATTCGAAGATGATGAAAATAATAGTTATTGGTGTATTTACACGATTCAATGTTACTTATTGATTTTGTTAAACGATTCGGGTTTTTAGTGGTTTGAAATTAAATATTTTTCTTGGCTATGGATTAGACTGAATAATCTAATATTTAGCTAAATAAACTAATTACAACGCAATTTTATTTTTTCTAGTTAAATAATATGTAGTTATAAATAAAGCACTTATTTTAATGTAACTAAATATAGCATATTATTGAACGCTTAAATACAATTATATAAAATATATTTTATAATAATAATAAAATTAAAAAAATGAAAAAAAAAAAAATGCTTTTGCTGGTAATAATATTGGTGTCAGATTTTAACTAATTTATTAATGTTATACCTATGGGCTTATGGTACAAATAGATTGTGAATATATTTTATTTTATCTTATGAAAAATAATAATTATTTAGACCGTATAAGAATTGTCTGTAATTATAAAATAATGGCTATGCGCGAGTTATATATTCATATTATTATGATGCTGATTGGCGATAATAGGCGAGGATCAATGCCACAAATACCACAGCGTGTACAGCAAGCGGTCGGCCAAGCTGTTGCACAAGTAGCTGTCAATGAGCTTACCAACGCTTTTGCCAACCGTTTCAAATAGGCTGTGTATCTCACTTACTAGCTGTATACATAGTACGGTGAGTTGAAATAACATTTTATTTGTGTCAAATTTAGCATTTTTCATTTGTCTTGAAATATTTATTAGTATATTATCATAAATTTACTAATCATAAAAACGATAAAAATGTTCATTATATCAGTTATATGTTCAGTGTCGGATTAACTATTGGGCACTATGGCCTGTGTCTTCAGGCATAAAAAAAAAGAAGTAATATGCATAAACAGTTTTATTTACCAAAATAATTTTTATTTTAGTTTGTTGTACTAATGTATTATATATTGAAAATATGAAATATATATACAAGGTTTACGGTAAAGAAAATATAATAGATTTAAGTTATAGACAATTATTTTCAGTAAAGAACTACTGCAAAGGCATGACTCCCATCTCAGGTAAATTGATATGGATATAGAAATTGTCAGATTTTAGAACCAAAATACATACTATAATGTATTTTAAAACTAACTGACATAGGAAACATAAATCAAGCTTAAATTCATCTACAATTTGAATTTAAATCCATTTATAATCATTGATTTTTATATTTTTATATTTATGTAAATTTAAGTAATTATAGTTTCTTCTTTTTCATACCACATTTTACCAATATCAAATTTAATGTTTATAACAAAACTTGAATATTTGTTGTGAATGGAAATTGTATAAAAAGTCCATGCACAATGTACTACTCCATAGTCCCGTGAAGTCATTTTCAGTACCATTTGGATGTACCAAATGTCTTAATCCGGCACTGAATAATATACAGGGTGATTCGTTTAACATGAAACACTTAATATTTAAGAAAGTATTTACATTTTGGAACATTTTATTTTTAAAAACTTTAAATATCACTATATTTATGGACATTTTAGTAGTTTTACAATTTTTACTCTCTCCGTTGTACCCTATTTAACTATTTAACTAATTAACTATCATTTATTTTTATTTGTAAATAGCACTCCCTATTTTAATTTAAGAAATGTTTTCAGATATTTTTAATATTAATTTTAGCATTTAAAATTTTTATTTAGTAAATGCCGTTTGAGTCATATAAGCTCAGTTAAAATTCGTTGTTTTTATAAAAGAATTTGTAATTTTTTAAAAATCTTGTAGATATTTGTGTCTAATAATGAACACTATACATGAGAGATAATTAAATGAATTATCCCCTCATCTGTTATGTGTCAATTTCTTGTGTATCATTAAATTTATCACACAGTAGATTGCATTGTTCATTATTGATATAGTACCAACTGATAGTTACTGGTCTAAAAAATATAATATTTTTTCCTATAAACACCTAAAATTAAGTGTTTATATGGCTTAAACAGATTAAATTAAGTATAAATTATAAACATTAAAATTAATTACAAAAGTATATAAAATTAAAAATACGTGTTTCCATTTAAAAATCAAAAGTTGAAGTCACATTGGAAAAGGTGAAAATTATACTAAAATATTCATAAGTATAGTAGTATCTATTAAAAGTTTTCTAAAATGTAAATACTTTCTTAAAATGAGCGTTTTACAATAATAGAATGACCCTAGATAATAATTTAAAGATTAAAATATATAGTCTATTAGTTAAATACAAATATATACAGAGTGATTCTTTTATCACGTTTGCCTAATTTTCTCTGAAAATATTTATCTTTTTTTAAAATTTTCATTTTTGTGAACTTTGGGTACCTATAATATATTAATATATTAATGTCACTATAATATATTAATAAAAATTTACAAAAACTATTTTTTTTTATTATTTTAGTTTTTATGTTATATATATTTTTTTTTTATGGCAACTTATATTTTTGACTTCCAACGCATAATATTTTACTGAAGACCTAGATGTATCAATATTGAATATTGAATCAATAGTTAATTATTTATTAGCATTTAAAGTTTAAAATAGTGGAATAATACTATTAAAAGTATTCCCCGTTACTACTTACTCTACACACCTATTTAAACTTTATAAAATGCTTATAAATAATAAACTATTGTTTCAATATTTTTAGGAAAATATTCTGTGTGAGAATATGAAGTCAAAAGTACAGGTTAACATTTAATAAAACCTAAAAAGTTACAAGGATAAAAATAATGAAAATTAAAAATTTTTTTTTTATTAAAATTTAGTGCAATAAGTTCTCAAGTTTGTAAAAAACAAAATGTCTAATAATATTAGAAAAAATTAGGTGAGGACGATAAAAGATTCACTTCTTGTGTATTTACTACCGAGTTTGTATTTATTTTTGAAGACAAAGGAAAAGCATATTATATCTAATCATAGGTTAGGTGATTTATAAGAAGAGAGTGAGTGTATACAACATTTTTTTTTTTTGGTTCTTTAATTTCAGCACGTGGGAAATTGTCTAGACATGATCTATCTTCTAATATTTAAGAACCAGAATGTCCAAAGTAAAAAAAAACAAGGCAAACCGTTTTTTTTTTCACTTAAAAATTATATTAATTTAATTTATAATAGCTTTTATCCTCTATCCTTCTTAGGGTAATTTAAAAGTGTTTAAATCATAGTCTAGGTGTGATGTATGTATGATGAATTGTGATTTTTAGTAATTTAACTGGATGTTAAACGCATAAACTCATATATATATATATTTTTTTTTTTTTGTTATTTTATGTATATAAAACAATACTATTACCAAAGGCCTCGTTATTTAATAATAATTTTTAAGACAAAGAGGTCCTGTTATTGTTATTATCATAATTTATTTTCATTCCATTTATTACATTTAACTATTTAATTGTAAGTGTATATATAGGGGTTTTCTGTTTTTTTTTTTCTAACATAAATCCCTATAAACCAATCACATTCAAAATATGTAATATGTACTGTATTCAGTTATATTTTAATTTTTTGCGCGGTATTTATTTTTATAAAGTGGAAAAGGTTATATTTTTATTGTCTATATATACTTAAAGAATGAAGCTATTTATTAATTAATGTACTGTTAATTATTTAGTTACCAGAGTTCCTGAACTTTAAATACACGGAGACTAGTATAATCATAACGAAAGGGGATTTACGTAGTGATTAACAATTTTATTCAATAAAATGATATTATGATATAATATATATTTTATTTGTCAATAAATTAATTTTAGACGTGAAAAATTAATAATTTACTTATTAAAATTTTAAATATATATATATATATTAAAAAAAAAAATACGAATATAATTAATTAAAAAATCTACTTAATGCATTATTCGGCTTTGCACCACTAATTGCCCGCATTGCGATCGCTTTATAAAAAATCGTAATGTTATAATATTATGTATAAACTATTTGACGAGCAATAATAATTGGACACTGTTTAACGAATGTTATACGATTAACAAAACTTGCGTACTCCCTAATCTATATTTATATCAAGTTATTGAAAAAAATTGTTTAGTCGTTTCGATGATTGTATTAGACAAGAAAAAAAAAAAGACTTCGAAACTTATATAAGTATAATATACGATAATCAATTATGTGTATGTTACGAAATAGGAATTCTATACTTAAGGTTATTATGATATAATGTATTGTATTAAATAAAATTGTTGTCGAGTCAATTACGTTTTTGATGAAATACGACAGAACCATAGTTTTTTTTTTTCTGTGTTCCTATTTTAGTAATCGTTCACTTTTAAAACAATTAAAATAGTACGAGTGATATTTATTTATTTTTTGTTGTTGTAAGTTTAAAGTAAGCTTTGTAAGGTAAAAACGCGTGATTACTTATCATTATAATAGTCAAAATTTCAAAACATTTCGAATATCTATATAATATTATCTAATATTGGTTAGGTCAGGTTTGGACATGTCGATCGGTAACCCAACTAGTACCTACCTATCCCATATTGTATGATACTATATATAATCAGGAGGGGGATGGAGATGGAATGAAATACAATGTTTAAAATTATTAAAATAATATGAAATATTCAGCGAGAGTACATTAATTACTATTTCGAATGAACCTTTCATTATATGGGTATATAGGTATATACCTACCTATTAAAAATGTATTTTTGATTTTTCGTTCGGAACAATTATATTATAGTGATTTCAAAAATACGTCCAATTGATTTTAATAGATATTTTATTTCATTGTGGAAGAACGTTTATGTGAAATTCAAAAGTTCAACAGTTGATAATGTATTAATATCCGATTCTTGTGGGAGTCCATCTGGGGTGTCCTCACTCCCTCTTGTAAATCCGTCATTAATTACTGTAGAAGACGCCATTGTTAAATGTATACGTTTTGGTAAATCGTTTCTCTCGTCGGGTACCTATATTATATTATTGTATAATATACTTAAACTACAATAATCGGGGTGTTTTGGCTATGCAATTTTGAGCGACCTGGTTGCTAATATTATTTGTTCAAATTGTTACTTGGTTGCTATATCATCAAAACCATAGCGTTTACTGTTTACTAGTTTTATACCTATGGCCATAAATATATTGGTTTAACGAGTAGGTAACCAAACTCGGGAACGCCGAGCACTTTGTAGTTCGTATATCATTTATTTTATAGTTTGTACATCCGTAGGTACTTCATACAAAACATTTCGAAAATTGGCCACTTAGTACCAAAATATCTTGTATTTGTAAGTAAAAAAAAAAAAATAAAAAAAAAATAAAAACTAGAATCACGATTATAATATCCTTATCAGTGAGAGATTGTGAGTAACCGAATTCACTCGACTAAGATTGTAAATGGTTGCTGATTGCTACAGCAACCCGGTCGTCACAAAATGCATTCAGTTAGGTACCTATATCAAACAATTGCATCGAACAATCTGGCCAAAACGGTTTGTTTGCCGAACGAGCTTAACACCAGGTTGCAGCTCAAAACTGCATCGTCAAAACACGCCGCCTAATATATTATAGTAGTAGGTATATACCTAACCACTATTATTATAATATTCCGTTTACTTTAAAAAAGTACTCGCGCACAAACCAAAAAAACTGACATCTATCCCCTCCCCTCCACCCATTAACGTTTTATACCTATATGGGGGGGGGGGGTGAGGGCATTCATGACGATCGGTTTGCGCTTCACAAAAAAGTGGGCAACTGGTCGGTTGGACGACGAGTACCTTCTTAAAGTGATGAACAGAGCGTTTTAAATATTATATTATATTATCGCCTCGTTTTTCGGAGAGACTGCGCGCGTTTTAACTTCGGCACGATTGTACGAATAACGTATAGGTACCTAGGAGGTAATATATGCTCATTAATATATATATATATATATATACACGATTAATCCACTATATTATATACCTATACCGTTGATTTAAATTATATTTAAAACGATTGTTATCTCTATATGAAATACTATATATTATATTATATTATGTGAGACACTCGAAAAAAAAAAAAAAATGTACTTTATAGACGAACGTGTTGTCCGTGAATTGTAGCAATAATAAACGAAAAAAAAAAAAGTATATCAATTGTGTACGTCATAATAATTTATAAATTATAATTATATATATATATATATTATATAAGTAATACAAATGTAGCGTAAACGATGTTATATATTATATAATCGAGCACAGAGACCAGAGAGGCTTTTTTTATTCACCGATTATTATGTGAATATATATAATATTTTAAACGAAAAAAATTGAATAAAATATACAATATTGTTATTAAAAAATAATGCGTTTGTACTATTTTTTTTTTTTTTCAGGGGGTTTTCTTATTTATACTACCTGATTATTCTTCTATATGCATATAGTCTGAATTCTTCACCGTATCCTGCGTATATACCTATGGATTTTTACTAACATACTTTTACACAGAAAGTCACATATTAACGCCAAAGTTCTCACATATTCGCTTTTTGCATGCCATGTCATAACATTACTTACTCGTATTATAATATACAGTACGATATTAATTTTACGTTGCAGTAATTTAAAAAAAAAAATATGCACATCTATAAACGGGGAAAAATGTTTTAGCTCGTATATGAATAAGCAGTGTTGTTTAATATAAATAATGTAGAATCGATTACAATTGTTTGTAAGATTTAAGTATATATTTTTGAACACCTTTTTATGGGAGAAATTGTACTGTAGAAATATTTCATACTTGCCGAATTTTTAGAAATAATTGCATTTTCTGGATAGGCGCATTTCACCAAGTGTGCTTATTTTGAACGTTTCAAGAAACTTAAAACCATTAGATCAGTTAAAGCGTTTATGCTTTAAAAAAAACATATCTTTTAACTATTAATACTTATATAACCTATAGTTTTTGCAAATAAATAGGTGTTCTCATATTTTGATTTTCAAGTTTCAAAATCATTCCTAGTAAAGTTTTAGAAATTAAAAATTTAGTATATTTTTACTTCTTATTATAGTTATACAACATTTTGATATAAATGTAATACACTTTTCTTTGTTTTTTAATATTTACATGAAAAATTGCTGTGACGTGGAATGTATAGGTACACACTTGCAAGATGCACAGTGTAATAGGAATATCTGACAAAACATTTTTAAAGTTTTTTTATTTACACTATTACGCCGTTATAATTGAAATATATTTTTATAATAATTAAAAAATAGTCATATTGTAAATTAGATTTTTAGAAACATTCCGGCGGTAAAATTTTTTTACTAATATGTTTAATAATTTATCATTGTTATTTTTAAATACATGTACCTATATTTAAAGTTGTGAAAGTGTGAATATTTTTTTTCTCGCCTATTTAATATGCATTAAAATTTCGTTATATTTGTGGTCTTAATAATAAAAATATTCTCTTAAGGTATACCATTTACCATCTCACAGAAAAGTTTATTTGTATAATACCTATACGTATATATATAGTACAAAAATATTCACGTTTTTAAAAATTAAATTAAAAAAGTACCTATAAAAATAATAAATACTTGAATCGATAGGTATCAGATTTGCAATAAATTATTATTTAAATATTTTTTGTAAAATTTGAAATTTTGATTTTGAGTTGCCAAAAATTATTTGTCAGATAATTCTTCTTATGTGTGTATGTTTCATCACCACATGTAAATTGCTTCGGGTTACAGCATTGCGTATTGAACAGGCTTCATTGCTATTATTTATTATTTTTTTTATCAAGTTTACATTTTGTTTTTTTTTTTTTTTGGTTTGTTGCAATTTTGTTTTTTTTTTTTGTTTTTGTTTTTAGGCGACCTGTTAATTTAGTAGCCGCACCGCGTATGCAAAATCGACTGCACTTCCAGCGCAATTGATCTATAATATCAATCATCATTATTATATTTTTATCGATTGCTCAAATCCCTCGAGTTTTCGGTATATGTTACCGCGTCACTATACGTCTGTGATCCTACACAACACCTACAGTACTTACTGGCTATATACCCTAAATTTGTTTTCCTATGTACCACCCTTTGTCGAAGGTAAAGAAGCCAAAGAAAAAGATAAGGATAGCGGTGACGTGTTTACCGTTTATATATATAATGTGTGATATGGTGTAGTAGTATATGCCACGATAATAACGAGTAAAAAAAAAAAGCGTAAATCGTATTTTCCATTTCCGGTTCCTATATAATATATTATAATACCTATGTATCTACATTGTACATTGATGATGACGATGATATATTATTATTGAATTGTTTGTTTTTTTAACGTGTTAAACAATAACGTAATATTATATTAATACAACACGGGTTTTTTTTCCATCATCACCGAGGGATTTCAATAGGAGGATCGTCATCCAAACACATAATATATATGTTATTTATAGCGCAAATGTATAGCAAAAGTACTTTTTTTTTTTATAATTTTTCCATTTCTTATGCATATATATATATATATATTGTATATTATATATAGATTGTAAAAAATATTATTATTATCATTATTATTATTATTATTATTATTATTATTATTATTATTATTATTATTGTCATTATATACATATATATATATATTTATGTATATTTTTTTACCGTTTTATGTTAATTATTGTTTTTTTATGTTTTTATTATACCTATTATTATTTTTTTGTAGCCTAAATTTCACAAGTTTTCCCTCCACCCCCAATCAGCGTTTCGTGTCCGCGGTAGGTTTATTATAATAATATATATACCTATATAATATAATATATATATATATATTAGGTATGGTACCTCATCTATACATATCGTGAAAATATATAACATTATTGTACATGCTCGACTTTTTAATTTACCGAAATATTTAAAAATAGAAATCATTATAATAATTTTTAAATAACATTATTTTTTCTCGCAACGTGCGGGTTTCTTTTTCAATCTACTCGTAGATTGTTACGTATATATAGTATATACTGGTGCTGAGCATTCCTTTGACCAATCCGTAATCCGGATTACGGGTTAAATCCGGCAAATTTAATCAGGATTTCGGATCCAATCCGTCAATATAATAGTCAACTTATACGTAGGAAAGTTTAATACAATTAAAAATATGGTCAACGCGTATTTCGATCGTGGTTGTTTTTATCATTTTGTTTTGCGTGTATTTCATATGAGTTGTAAAATATTTTCCAATGATATCTCGAATCAGTGATAATGATAATCATGTAATCCGTTAATCCGTGTCATGTGATACGGATTCGTCGTGTAATCCGTTAATCATATTAAAGCATATTTATCAATCCGGATTAGTTATCCGGAAACGGATTGGTCCGGATTAGGTGCTCAACACTAGTTGAGTATAGTTGCCTATATATATTATATTATGTTACGAATGCAAACTTGCACATATCCTAGGGCAGTGGCGTATTTTTAACTTTTGAGGGGAGGGGTTCCAAATATATTTAAAACCAATAATTTATATTCCTATTCTTGATATATTTTTTTTTTAAGGGAAAAATCAACTAGTTGACAGTTTATTGGTAAAGTTGGGTCGCCCCGGGTTCCTTGCACTGTTTTGGTAAATAATACTTATTCAAAATATTTCATTTGCATTTTGAACTTCTCGACATTTTCAGCCTTAAATGCTCTTAATTTTGATATTTTTGTAAAAAAATTTCAACATTATAGGTACATATTTATTTATTCATACATGTTTCCTAATTTTCTAACAGTAAAATAAAAATAAAAAAACTAAAGTAAATGGTGTTTTTTAATGTTTTAGATTATTTTAAGATATTTTTTTTGAAAACTAGGAATATTGTTAGTGTGATATTTAGGCATAAGTATATCTGACGAAAAGGTTAAGTCTTTAACAGAAATACTACATAAAAACGGATTACATGATAGGTCATGACCGTTGTAAAACATAATGTTAAAACTTTAATTTGGTACACATTTTTAAGTTTTAATTGATACATTTTTTTTAAATTTTAAAGTTGATTATTCCTTGGTTTGGTAATAAAAAAAAAAAAATTAGGTACTTACTGGTAGTTAATTATATAGTTAATCGAATTTTGATTACCTATCAAAATCTCCATCCAAATTTGTAAAATAATTTAAAATACATTAATTGAAAACTCAAATATTATTGTTTAAAATATTTTTTAATCATTATTGAAATCCTTTTTTTTAAATTATTTTTAAGCTTGAGTAAAATAGTTACATACTTAGTGAAATTTTCAACTTTTTAGAACAAATATTTTGATTTATGCGAGGAAATATCAAATAACCATTAGTTTAACCCGTATTTTTCGTCATTTTTTGATAGTTTTTTCTGATGTAGTTTTAAAAAATCGACAAAGTACCTTCTGATAAAATTTCGTGCCAAAAATGGGTATACCTATATGCATGAAAAAATTAGATCATGACGTTAAGTCTTTTGGTCGATAATTGCTCACAGAAAAATATAAAAGAAATAAACATCACAAATGAAAAAAATATTTTGCACTGCTCAGAATCTAAAATTTAGTCATTATATTCATTTATAGAGCAGTATTACTTTTTTCACTCATCCCACTCTATTTCCAGTTATTATTGTTAAAAAATGTTATCTATAAAAATGAATTATAGGTATTTAAGTTTTCAAATTCAATATTTTTGTATACCCCTGGACTCCCACCCCCGTAAATACAACACTGCCATAGGTATCTACGAATATATCTCTAAGGTTCGCAGATTCCCCTCTTTTTTTAAATAGGATGTTATAGTGTATCGCACTCCAGTTTCAACATTTTAAGATAAATTAAAATTTATAATAATCCTAACAATGTTAAATTACATTTAAAAAGTAATTTAATAGTATTAGGTAGGTAGGTAGTGATTATGATATTTATTTAAAAAAAAATAAACAAAAAATAATTTTCACGCGACTTCGAATTTATAACACCTATTTTAAAATTTGTAGTCGAAAAAAATTTCACAATATATTGTCAGAGTCTTAATATATCCGGGATATTCTAAATAATATCCAGCTTATTATCTAGGGTAACCTTTTTTTTAAAATTTTTCAAATCGTTATTCCATTTTTTACTATAGGTATATATTTAAATATAAAATTCCATTAATTTTATAATAGGCTTTTTAACTTGTTTTATTTCGCGGGAACATATTTTCTTTTTTACCTCTGAAAATCATTGTTATTATTGACCTTTTAAAAATTGTGGAATTTTAGGAATGCATACCTAAGGTTATTAATTCTAATGGATCTCTTGAATATGGATGTATAGAAGTTTTTACGTAAGTAGATAGATACAGGTAGGCACCTAAATGAAAAATGAGTTTAAAAACGGTTTTGATTAAAATGTCGAAGTACAGCGTAGTAACAATGCTGAATTTCTGGAATGTGGAGGTGCTGGAGCAATATTACCCATTTCTTAACAGCTGTATGCTATATATATAGCTCAATATCAGGTAAGTATACATTTATTTTTATATTACAATATATATAACACATTAGTAAATGGTCGTATGAAAACAATTCGAAGAAATTCACCAAATTTGTCACAAATTTTAAATTAAAAAAAATCTATTACAGACTTGCTGCAGATACCTAATATTAATAATTAGGTACCCATTAACTAGTTAATTATTAATAATTTATAACTATAATGTTATTAAATAGTTTAAAATTATTAAACATTTATAATAGGTACCTATTAACTAAAAAACGAATTAAAGTCTGGCTTTCGGAATTAAAACAAAATGTTACATTATGTAATATATTATATAATATTTATTTATTACTCTTAAGAGAAAAATAGGTACCTAAATACCTATTTAGATATAAATTATATCTACCTTATATAAAATAACAGTATAAATAAAGTTTACGGGATACTCTGTTTTTCGATTTTTTTTTTTTTTTTGGAAAACATGCGCTTATATATCTTATTTTCAGAAAATGTTTGAAAAATTTGGGATAAGACTGGTCTCAAAGTTATAACGAATTTTAGTTTCATATTTTTAGGTATATAACATTATTAAAACTACATATTTAATATCACATTTCAGTATAAAAAATATCGTACCTATAATCTTACCTTTACCTTACTAAAGAAATAAACCATAAGCTGTATTAAATTTAACTTATTACTTACCTACCTACTCGTATAGCGTTTCAAAACAAATTGACGGACTTTTCGAATAGAACTGTTAGAGTAAGTGAACCGAAAGAATTATACAAATAAAAACTGTCACGCGTATTAGAAAGATATGTACCCTGTTTAATTGATCATAGTTTGAATGACAGTTTTTATACAGAAACGCAACGTGAAATATATCGAATTATAAGTTTTTAAAGAAATAAATATATAATAATAAAAATAAATATAATTATAAATAGGTAAACTATAATATAATCACTTGGCTTTTATGTCCGAGTAAATTTGAATTCGAATTATGTAAAAAAATTTTTTGAACTTATATAAGTATATAAGTGAACACAAAACTTATAATTCGAATGTATGTATTGACTAAAGAACGTCACCGAAGGTATAACCGTCGTAATCTACTGTTATCTGATGGTTCAGTTTGCTATTGTTAGCCATATCAAAACTACGTACTTTCGGTCCGGTTTTTCAATTTTATGAATTCATCGCATGCATAAGCGAAAATGAGGGAGGGTTAAAGACCCCCCCCAAAATTTTCATTAGCTTACTAAAAATGTTAGGTATGTTATATTTTTTTCCCATTTTAATTTCGGATATTTGAGGACTCATTTCTATTAAACAAAAAAAAAAAATAATTATTTTATAATATATTATAATTTAAACGTTAAAAATATAACTATATTTCGTTATTATCTTTGTATTGTTATGTGTAAATGTAAAAAAATATGGGTTTTGAACTGCAGACAGTGGTTTTTAGCTGTGTGGGGGCAAAAAGCCCCCCGCGTCTCACATCGATGTTACAATAAAAGTTTAGTCCCTCTTGACGTTTTAATGGATTTCCGCCTATGATTTCCAGTGTCAACTAGTTGTCTAGCCATGTAAGCTTTAGAGATTACTAAGAAGAAAACAAAACCGAAACGACCACAAAACAATATTTGACTGTGATCAATTTTTACTACATTATTTTATAATTAAAATATTTCAAAAATAATGTCTATAAAATATAGTAAATATTACTATATAAATTAACTATATTTATGTATAGGTAGTAATTATTACTACTACATCGTTTTTGTAATTTTACCTGTAAAATATAGTAATTCGGACTAATTTTATTTAACTACTTACCTATAATATTTTAGTATTTATTTTTTTCCTCGCCGGTAACGGACCCGATAGACCGTGTCAATATTGAGTTAATTTAAGGAATAAAAATCTTTACAAGTATTGTTGTTTTTATTGACATTCTTCATTTATGTTTTTTTTTTTTTTTTTTTTTTTATTAGGTACTATCCGGGCGTATATTTTAATTTTCAATTTTTTTCTTTTTTGCTGTAAATTTTGCAGCAATTCTTAATTTCAGCGACTAGATTTGACGAACCCTTGACCATCGATTAGGTACTCAAGGCTGGACAAGTTAACGATATTTTTCAACTCGTTAAGTTAATTAAAAATAATATAAGTCTAAAAGTTACTCGTATGTTTTTCGTTAACTTTGAAAAAAAAGAGTAGCTTAACTTAGTTAAAAGTTAAAATATCCTAATTAGGAAAAAAAAAGTCAATTTACCTATATATGATAAAAAAGATACGTTCAAGAAAATTACTGAGGACTTCTTCTGTCTGAAAAATTCTATACGTATACGTACAAAAATGAAAATAGGTACAACACATTATTGTAAAACGAATACGTAAATCAGAAAATAACTGCCAAAATACCCGCCTTATTGTTTGATTCACACTAATATGAATATGAAATAAGCAGTACCTATGGGTAGGTATGTCTACTTCAATATATTTTCTATACTGGACAAACATAAATACCCCAGCCTCCATGTAGTCAAAAAGACTAGGCTCAGCTCTCGAAACGGAAATTTAATCACCTACTTTTGGTATTAGGTACATTTTTAGATGTAAAACAAAATAAATCTCTTTAAGCTATAGATTTTTGTGTAACTTTTAAACCACCTGCAGCTAGTTCATACCAAATATAAAAAACTCGTTACTAAAAAATGCGTAGGCAATATACAAATAACTATAAATTAAAAATGGTTATATTATATTATATTACACGGAAATCAATAGTATTTTCAATAATATACTTTGCATTTATGAAATATTATTTATACAACTGTGTAATGTTTACCATAGTTTCACAACTCCTGCAGTGTTGCTAAAATTCATAAATGATAAAATAGTCACGGCCCAAATATTGTTGAAAGTTACCATATATTATTTAGGTGACATATATAAATGAGATAAATCTGTTTTATCTATGTAGTCATATATATATATATTATGACTATAATATTATTGTATTATATTATATAATAATACCCAGCCTTGCGATTACCTACTTCACCATTTTTGTGGGTAGGTATATACTCTCGCTTAACCGACCGAGCTACGGTAGCTCGGTCGGTTAAGACCGATTTAAGGTACCTACCGTATGTGATATGGGATATGTTATGATGAAGCACCAGTAAATCCATATCAAAAATACAAAGTACAAGTAGGTATTTCAAAGTATTCTGGACCAATTGAAAGGACGATTTACTGAAAATAAAAGTATTGTTGCGGATATTATGCAATATTTATTGGCAAAAAATTTTATAGATGTAAAAAACAAGTTGATTCCCCCGAGTCTGCCTTAGAAAAATTATCAGTGCTCGCATCTGTTGACCGCTCAAAATTATAATATTAGAGCTTGGAACGTTTCGCTAAAATGTATGATCAAATTGTTGAACACGAATTGTACACGAAAACGAGTCATTTTTATAAAGCTAATATACCTACTGACGAAAACAATGATTTAATTATATAACTACCAGCTATATTGTCTCGATTATGAAGAGTTATTTCTTCAGAATGGAACTGTGAATTAACCAATACGGGTAAATATATTTTAATATTCAGGCATATTATGTAATTATCATAACTAAATATACAATTTTTTTTTTTTTTTTTTTAAAAATGTGAACGAATTAAACAAAAGGGTGTACAATTACATACCTACTTGTGATAATTGTTTATTGTGCGTTTTTAAATTGCTTTACTCACTTAATTTACCAGCATATTCTAATTTGTACGCTGTCATCGAATATATATGTGCTAACATTGTCTGTAAGTCAGTGAATTATGAACGAGTATTTAGTAAATTGAAAATGATTAAAAACCGCTTACGATGTTCATTATCTAATGAAAACTTGGAAACATTCCTATTCCATATTATGTCCGCGAAAAAAGAAATATTAGAGGAAGTAGACTTTGATATGGTATTTTAAATATAATTAAAAATACATCTCCTACAATGTCAAAGTTGTTGTCATTTTGACAAGTTGTTTATGTTTAAAATTTGAAGTACAATATATAAATATATACAGTAATGATTTTGTTATGATTTATAATTCAGGGAGTCAAAACGGGTTAACATTTTTCGGGTTTCGGGTTACGGATTTAAACCGGTTAAAATTTTTCCGGGTTTCTGATACGTGGTTAAAAAACGGTTTTAATTTTTTCCGGGTTCGGGGTTCGGTGTTGAAAAACGGTTAATATTTTTTTTGGGTTACGGGTTTCGGGTTTAAAATGTGTTAAATTTTTTCCGGGTTACGGTTTTCGGGTTTCGGGTTAAATTTTTTCCGGTTAATGGGTTTCAGATTCAATTTTTGGGGTTCATTTTTAAGTATCAGGTTCAAAATATTTGTTTTTTTTTTTGAGGATTCCAATAAATATTGTTTATCAAAAATTGATATCAGAATATAA
>JAIPRL010003049.1:0-51255 GCA_025469235.1 Pemphigus obesinymphae | reverse complement strand
GTTTATAGTACTTTTAGATAAGTCTTTTCTAATCATATTTCAATAATCGTTTTATAGATAACGTTAATAGTTTAGATTATATTTAGAAAGTCTCGTTATTTTATTGTCACACCTCGTACACTGTTACGGGTGTAATTTCATTACGTTCAAAGGGTGTTTTTTTTTTTTTTACAAAATAAATTTATAAATTTTCTCGACTAAAATTCGTGTTCGAGAGGCCCAGAAATATAATCCGTATGCACATGATTTCGTACTTTAAACGCGATTGGCCCGTATGCACAGTCAGCACGTTAGGGGCCACTATTAAAATGGCTATAGCTACAGGGCACGCATAACCTCCACACTTAACATGCCCGTAAAGTTTCGTAGCACAGTCAAAATTCAAGTGTACTGCAGTCAGGTATTACTCGAATAAGTAATCCTTAAAGATAATATAATAGAATCAATTAGAGGAGTTAATTTTAAAATTTAGACGTCGAACCGAACTATTAAGTTTTGATGTCGAACTCGAACAAATTTTAGTTTTTTTAACACTTTTTCAATATATTTTTTTTTTTTTTTTGTGAAATTTGCCAATCGTCAACTTAAATAATCAAAAATAAGGTTATCTATTTCGGCAAAAAGTTTGATGTTCGAAAAAACATCCATTCGACTTTTTACTGCTTAAGTTTGACTTTCGAACCCGAACCAAGTATATAATAACCTGTATATTTTGAAAAACCGGATAGAACAAAACAATTCAATTGCATTATCCAGATCCCTGATGTACCTTCTAGGACGTGTGGGTTCTTCATCGGAAAGTCAATGAACTCAAATAAATCATCTATATTTAATTTTCTATGTAATTACTGTGTAAGTGTATTACTTGTATACTATGTAGATACAATGATAAATTATTACCTATAATCAGAGTTTAAGGGTCGCTAAGTGTGGTCTATCCACTACTTAATTTTTAGGGATACCTTAATAGTAACAGTACAACCTTAAAAGTAACTATGCAATGCATTTTACGGGACTGTGCTTAGGTGACATTTAAATTGGTTTTAAGTAACACTTAAACGACTATACACACGGGTAGATATCGGCTGGAATAAACTGAGATAAGCATGTTTTTCGTGTATAAAAAAAAAACCCGACAGCATTTGCTAAATCTTGACAGAGTCATATTATTTGTTTGATTTTAACAGTGTATTTCGCATAAACAATGCATCATGATTTAGCAACGTTCGGCAATGTTCTCTTATTTTACTTGGCGCCAAAAAAATTCTGTAAGCCATAAAAACTTCAACTACGAAAATAATGATAATGGCATGGATTTTCATAAAAAATTGTATGTATATAACAATAAAAAGTGGTACTAACACCGATTTTTAACGACTTTTTAAATAAATTAAAATATTTATAATTTGTTGGATTTTCGTTCATTCGTTTAAACGGGCGTGTGTGATGTTTTCTTAAATATACAAAAATTATGAAAACTAAATTTGAAACACTACTTTTTTGCAAATATATTATACTTTGAACTGAAAGAGCATTAATGTGAACATTTATAAAAAAAAACTGAATTTTTTTCAACTATTTTAGATTCTGAGCACAGAGATGAATGTATTGGTTTTACGATGATGTTTTTTATGCATGTATATTCTTTTTCGTATGGAAGGTAGAAAAATTAGAGATTTGTGGTATATAAGTTTTTGATAAGAAATTCGTTCTAGTTCGTACTTTATAGAGATCATCTTTGGGTTTTCTAAGTAGTTTTCCAAAGTGTTATAAAAACTATCTTTTATAAGGAAAATATCAAAAAGTTGTTATAAATTTGAAAATATAAATTGACTAGTCACTATAAATGATTTATAATAATAATAACTACTAAAAGACGAATAAATTTAAAAATTTAAATGCCGGAATCTATTGATATTTACCCCAAATATTTACTATAGCAATACTGACGTCGTATTTCTTTATTAGCTATTTAAGTGCTAATTGTAATATACTCAAATTACATACACTAATGCTTCCCTCAGAATAGTTTTATCGAAACAAATGATTTATTTTTGATATCAAACTCAATATATTCGCTATCAGTATGAACGAGCGATGGGCTCCCATTCTCTACTTATCGATATTTTTATAATGGTATTAAAAATGTATTCCTAAAATATCCGAGAAAAATTAATGTCATAGATTTTATAGATGAATAAATGTTAAAACCAACAGTTATATAAATACAATATTTATTTTATGTTTTTTTTTTTTAATTACAAACTTTTAAAACGGCCACTCTACAGCTTATTTGATTTTGTATTCAACACACTTGAATTTGTATGAAATACACAATAATGTTCTTTTAAGTGAAGCATTTGGCTTATTCGATCAATTAATAATCATTAATTAAATAACATAATATACCTAATTTTATAGTGTTTTTCAATCATATGTACCATACAATGTTATCAATTTTTTTTGTAATATAAAAATCGTAGGCATAACTAAAGAGAGTTGTTTTGTAAATTTTCTGTAAAACTTTCGAGTAGATTGAATAAAAATTCAATAATATATGAAGACAACCACTTTAAAAAGTGTAATTTAAAATAAATTCGAAATGTAACGATCAAAATAATACGTACAACTGTGAGTACTGATAATATTCAATCGTCCTATAACATTGAATATTACATAAGTATTTTAAGAATACATTTTTTACTTACATATAAAAATATCACATAAAGATAAGATATTTCAATAACCACTGTTATTTCTTCCGTAATGGAAAGGACAAATTACGGAAATTTGTATCAAATGTTTCTATAATAGTATATTAATTATAGTGTTATCATATAAATATATATGTTAATATATAAAATATTTATATAATGATCTACTCATTTTTGGCTGAAAAGCATTGTATTCGGGTTTCTACTTTAGAAAGTTAAATTTTTTATTTTCTCAGTAAATAGTTTCCTTAGACTCCAAGGAAACTACCTAATTAACGGATAATTGTTATAAATTAGAAAGTATAAAATTATACCTAGGTTCGCTCAAAATAGTTTTCCAAAATATTCAATGATTTTTACTTTTAAATTTAAAATAATAATACTACACTATACGGTTCGAGGATATTACGGTCTAATTTCCTTGCTGCACTTATGACTGGACGGTTTTTAAAATAATTGCGCTTATATATTTTTTATAGAGATATATGGTCTATCATCTGTTCGGACCACAAATAGGTATTATTATTATTTATATTTTGAAAGCAAATGTAAATGATTGCATTCCAAAAACGATTTCGAGCGAAGTTTGGTATAAAATAATAAAAATTAAAAATTTGTATATAGTTTGTCATGACAGATTTTTTTGTTAATTACGCTACGAATTATAAAATATTATCGTTTAGGATTGTAGTATTAAATTTCTTAGCATACGTTTGGACAACTTTTGTTGTGTCCATCCATCTGTTCTATCGATAAATTATCTAGTTATTAATATAAAGTTACCAGGAACATTTTTTATTTAACAATGGATAATTATCATATTTTGTTATTTATATAGTTACTGGGGAAACCTAGCACGCCCGAAGAGTACGGTTTTCCTAATGTCCGTCTGTCCTACCTTACCATTTATTTCTGCGATTACTAATAACAATATTAACAAGTATAGAATAACATGACTATACCATAACTATAGAAGGTGAAATAAATTATTTTAAAATATTGTTTCTGGAATTATAGTTAATCGTTTAAATACGTTTAAAAACCGCGAATTTAATACGGTCACAGAGTGGGCATGTTCCGATCACGTTTCTTTGCACTTACGAACACTACTACTGAGAAAATCGAAAAATGACTACTTGAAATTATCAACTAGAACCGATTGTTCACACCGAAGAAGAGCTTTACTTCATACCTACTGCTCGACTCGTTGTACCGCACAAAATGTATACAATGCTGAACAGACACACGCGTCGTCTCGACTTGTTAATATCAATGAACAAATTGTTATTAACGATTAAAACATGTCGCTTAGCTCGTGAACAAATGTAATTTATTCTAAATATTTTTTTACGTTTTTACACGTATTCGTTCAATGTCTTTTAATAACCGCTTGAATTTTCCCGAGTACTAGTGTACCGATCGTGTTTGAATCGTGTTTGAACGCTAGAGAAAAAAAAAGTTTATGGCATACAGTTAAAATAACCGCTGATCATAGTAGTTTTTTCCTCGTAAAAGAGTGACATTTATTTATAATAATAATAATCGTGTCACATACCACCGAAACTTCTCTCGGCTTCGGCGAAGTCCTTCCAACCCTTACGACCGACCGACCGACCGACGGTTTTTTTTTCTTCTTTTTTTTCACCCGGTCGTATAATAAACGCGACCGGACATTTTACCAACGGACATATTTACTCGGATACCGTATCCAAAGGCCGTACAATATAAACATAACGAACCGGGTATATCGGCAAAAGAGGACACGTATATACACGTACATTAGAGTTGACGGTGTGGTGTCGACGAGGGAATTAAAACGTTTCCGACGACGACGAGTGCGCTCCGTCGGTCATTTATCACCCTGGGCAGTAAGTGCACCGTGCGCGCGTAGGAGAGGCCTCGTCGCCCGGGACGCCCGCCCCAAAACGATTTCACCCTCTCGGCCACACTCGGTCCTACTTCCGGCCATGACCACCACTCGAGGAGTTTGTCGCCCCTCTTTTCTTTTTTTTCTTGTGTATTTTTTTTCCACTCAGCTACTATCAGTGGGTGACGGAGATGTTACCTCCGTCATCGTCACTATCCCGCGTATAATTCACGTCTATGCTGACCTTACACCCGAGTACAATATTATTTCATTTCGTTGTATGTTTAATAACGGATGAGCCGAGTTTTTTGACGAACAGACAGGTTGTAGTACGACGACGAGAACATTACGGAAAACACGCGAGTGGTCGATTTTTATCGTAATCGTCAAGGAGAGATTTCGGGACGGGCGAAGGAACCGAATGCCGCGTCTACCGAGAACGACTCGTTTTAAACATAATAATTTGTCTCGTAATAAAGCAGTGAGTTTTAGCATTTAGTACCTAACGCATTAATAACACTTGGATCAGATGCTTGCACACGGCCAGGCATTATTTTTTATTATTTTTTTTTTTTTTATAAGAATATAAAAATATAAAACATTTTACCATTAGCTATTTGCTGATCGCGCAAGTCAGGGACTCGAGGTGAATTTTCGAAGAAATTAAAATTTCCGGAAAGGTCGCCGGCATGGTTATTTACTTAGGTTGGAGCTCGGCGCGTTATCGTTGTTGAAGTGTTGCGACCGACTACTAACTAAAGCTCTAGCCATTTCATACTTAGGACGCAAAATCGTGTTTTCCTTATTGAGACGAAATTTTCATTTTTATTTTTTTTTTCATGGAATTCAAACAAATACATTTATAGAAAAATCAATTATAAATTGATCTAAACTATTTTAAATTTTAAATTATCGTGTAATATAAGTAATAAATCAAGGTCTGTCCTACTTTTTATATGTTGAAATCAGTTCAACTAATGGGCTGCTACATAGCATCGAGCTCCAACTTTAGTAGATAACCATGGTTGTGGATATGCGTAAAGCCTAGAACACAGAAAGTCATCTATCTAATGGTTTAATCGGAACGTTTTGAATAGGGCGAGGAAAACTAATCAGGGAGGATGGTAATAGGACGATAGTTAAAGAGAATTTTTGGAATATCGGAATTACCTATATGAGTAATGGAACAAAATTTGAGAGAATTGGGAAATACCTACCAGTGATTGGGTAGAGCCGGTCAATACAAAGCGGGTTTTTCACCCCTCCTCTCGTTCCGAAAATTAGTCGGAGAAATTAGTCTAATTATCAAAGATCAGGAAAAAAGTGCATTTTTTTTTTGATAATTTACACTTTCAGCATTTTCTCGTCAATGGGAGATAATTTTTAACGCATTTTCTGATGATTTTTTTGTGTGCATTCAAGTCCGTGACTTGCATTTATTATAAATATGCATGTACAAGATAGAGCGTATATACTCAAACGTATAAACGACCACGTTTATTAACTCATATGACGTGTCTCCTAATGGAGGAGGGGAGCAAAAGTCTATATTGTATATGTATACACTGCAGGGATAGGCGATCAGTCACCACTGGCTTTCGAAGAGAGTAAATTTGTGGACAAATACTACTACAACTGTTGTCCGATGAGGGTCGTCCGGAACAAGCGATTAATCGTCACGCACGTTATTAATGGTCGTCGAGATCCTCGATGACTTAACGCCAGCGCGTGCGTAATTCTCGGTGGTGGTTTTTTCCTCTCTATCCATTATCACGTAAATCCCTTTCAGATTTTCGAACAGTATATACTACAGATGCTTAGTCGTTTATCATGGTAAAATATAAACAAAAGTCCGACCAAGAGCTTTGTCGAAAATGTACGCTCAACCATCATTAAAACTGAAGGAAACTTTGATAGTCACTTTTGATGTCCATGAACTTTAATGACATTAGGAATTAAATTTCTGCGATTCGTACTCATATAAACGAATACAATATAATTATGAAATATTTGATTGATATTATGAATAAGTAGTGACCGGATGTTTATGCCCTGAAAAACAAAAACCCATAAAAATGCGCTATAACTAGGGCTGAGATTTTGGTACAATGTAATTTTCAGTTATACCGTAGTTTCATAAGCAAAAAATTTGATTTAGTTAATACTGATTATTTAATGCAATTTTTATACTTTTAATTTTTTCATAAATTCAACTTTTTAGGGCATTTTTTTTACAAAATTTTAATTTTCTTCTATAAATATTTAAAATATTATATTGGTTATCTCATAAATTTTCAATATTAATACATTTAATATATTTCAATATATATTTTTTTATAATAAATCTATTTCAAATGTTGTGACTATTTTAATATTTTCAAATTGTTGTATGGGATTTATTAATGTAATAAAAACCATCACATTGATATAAGTATGGTATTTATTTAAAGGCTAGAGGCTAGATATATAATAATGAACGTAAATTATATACAATACTCGTTGACCGGTTCTCATATCTACTTTTATTAAAATATTTAATTTTTACTTTGAAGCATTTAAAAAATAAATTTTAAATGCATTTTTCAGAACATTTTTTTGAAACTTTTTTGATCTTTAAAAATCTCAGCTTTAGTTTGAATAATTCCAATTATAACCTAAAAACATAAAAATAAAGCACCAAGAACCTATAAAAATGCCTTTAAAATGTTAATTAATGAACTAAAAATATAAAAATTACTCATTATAATATAACATATATTTTTCATGAAAAAATGTATGTACAAAATACGAATATTAAATTGTAATAGTAAATATAAATTGTATATTAAAAAATATATATAGTATACGTATTTGTACAAATATATATTAAATAATGTATTATAACGAAAAAAATTTCTTCTCGACGATTAGTTAAAATAGTTTAAAATGATCCAAAATTACAAAAAAAGAATGAAATAATAAAAAAATTCCCTTAAAAATTAAAAACTTATCGACTATGTCATTCAAAAAAAAAAAAAAAAAAATGTGAAGCGCATTTATATATACAATCACATTCGTGTTTACTTTTTTTATTCTTATTATTATTTGTTTATTTATTTATTTTATGAAAATATTTTTACAAACAGTACTGTTTATTCTAAAGTATCTACTTCTTATGTACACGTTGTCTTATCTTATATAAAAATTAATATTTGAATACATAAGACCAGTCGCTGTATAAGGTACAGATCTATGAATATAATCATATATTGTAATATTTTATCGGATAAAACACATTTAACTGAGAAACTTAATAACACAATCAAATTACTGCTATTTTATAGTCATCAAAGTGAAAAATAATAATAATGATAAGAAAAGAAGAAAAAATGCATTTAATATATTTTTCTATAAGACATAGAAAAATAACCCAAAAATATAATTTTTTTTATAATTAAAAAATTATTGGTATTAAAGACGTTATTGAGAAATATTCACGTAAACGGTGTTTCTTGACTATAATATGTTTTGCCTGTAGGAGCATAATTATTTTGTAATTATTTAATTTATTTTTTATTTTATTTAATGATTAATTAATTGTAAGTTATAATTTTGAAATCATAATACTATGATGTTGTGTAATCATCTTTCTAGGTTAATTACTTAATTAATTATTACACTTCAAGTTTGTTAAATATTTCGTTTATCGTTTTAATTAAAAAATAAAGTTTGTTGATGTTGTATGAATACACACATATTTTACATAATTACATTTATTTTTTATAGGGTGTATACTATATACATATATACATATATAGTATCAATTAAATATTCCAAAATGCGAAATATATTCAGAATTTATAAAAAAAAAAAAAAACAATGACATTATGTGTGAGAATTTTACCTAAAGAAATGATTTAAGCCTTAAGTATCGTTTTGAAAATACATACAATTAAAAATAAATTATATTTGTGAAGTTTTTGAAGTTATGATAATTTACTTTTTTCAACTGTTTTTTAAATAATAATTTTGAAGCATGTATGTATAAGTCAAGATATTATATCCCAAAACAAGTACAAGGAACACACATTTTCTGGCCGTATGTTTAAAATATGAAATATAGAATACTATTATAGTGGCCATATTTTAATCATTTAGATTTATATACACACCAATTTTTGAAGTAGGGAAATGAGCGAACGCTAAAGTAATCACATTGTCAATATAAAATTATCAACCCTTATTCATGGTATAGTTTCATCACCCAATGATAAATAATAATAGATTTTATCACTCAATATTTGATTTCAATCTCAGATTTGAATCCTAATTCATTATATTTCCTAATTCATATTATATATAACAACTCTGTTATCTCGAAACAATTCGAGATGTTCCACACATTATTTTTTGAAGGATTAAGGTCGTCCAAAACACGCGATTAATCGTCCTGCGAGCGTTTTTCATTTGTGTTCCCAAGATCCTGGTGGGTGACTAGACATGCTATGCGTGACGTCCTCCAGGATAAAACTAAGAATTTCTAAATAACATTTTTCTAAACAGAAATGTTCTCTGGACGTGCAGCTGTACCATATTGTTATCACATAAGTATAAATATTTCATAAACGTTTCAGAGTAGTATATTGTTATCAGCCATCGTAGCCTATACTATATTTATCAAAATTATCACAAAGAATTTATGATTACACACAAATCGTATTTAAATATCTATAAATAATAATAAGAAAAAATACCTAAATTTCAATTATTTTACGTAATATTTATAACACATTTTCTACATATTTATATAAATATGAAAAAACACCAAAATAAATTAAATCATACCACATACGCAAATGTTCGATTAAAACAAATATTATTTTTTAGTTAATCGGCGTCATTGCTCGTATGAAAATAATTTTCGATTATTGAATAAATTGAATTTTTTTCTATAAGTTTTTTTTCTCTTATGATTTCGGAAACGGTGAGTTTTAGAGGTTTTCATACAGAATTTTTTCCATAAATATTACACTGGATTCGCTCTGTATACATAGTATACATACGGTCACCACCCGGTCTATGTGGTCAAATTAAGTTAAAACACCCGGAGAATATGTCGAAAACGTAAATATTTACACTGACCCGTGGTACAAGGGAGGGACTGCTACTAATAAAATGTTCCCAAAATTTTGCGTCCATACAGTTTGTATGTAAAACGCGATTCATTCAGTCAATAAAGGTAATTTAGCATAACACAACCAGACTATAATAAATAAACCGATTTATTTTATGTAGTTTTTGAGATAGAAATAGTTACGATAAACGTGACCATAGCTCGTTTTCAATAAATCAACCTATCGTAATGTTATGTAAGTTTGGTTATTAAACATAAATTTGTCGTATGTACGCTATCGTATGTATAAGACAATATCTGTGATTATACCGAAATATACGAAATAAAAAATTATTTTTTCAAGGATATTTTTGTATGTTTCATATAGGCATTTTTAAGAGCCCCAAGATTTTTTACTACATTAACGTCGACAGAAAATAAAATAAAAGTATATATATATATTATTATTTTTTTTTTTTTATTAATAAAACATTATACGAGTAAGTAAATAAATATATATTATTTATATTTGGTATTTTTTATGACTTATATATTATGTTTGTTTTTCTCGATTGCTCTTTTCTTAATATTAGATTTCCGGCTCGTATTTGTCGTTCATTTCATTAAAAATTGAACGGTATTCCGAAAACTCACGTTCCTCGCCAGACACGCACACACTCATACGCACATGCTTTTCAAACATAATGAAATACCTTTTTGATATGACACGACGAAATCTTAACTGGTTATAAGGTTTTAGATTTCCGTACATTATATTATGTATTTTGTTGTAGTACGAAACGCGATGACGTGATATGCGTTCGAATTATATTACGTGTTTTTTTTTTTTTTTTTTATTCGCATGTCATTTTTGGAAAATTACTTTTTACATTTATTGTTACAAAATAATTCAAAGCTGAAGTTGAATTTAATTTATGTTATTTATCTGGATTGATGACATTTTGCTACATTTTAATTTATAATGTCGACAAATATACATTTGAAAATGTATCTCATATCAATATGTTCACTAACCCAAGAGTCCATTAACGAGTCAACTTCTGTGTTTTTATTCAACATGGTTAACAGTTATCACGACAGGTTGATATACAGATAAAATTTCAATTTTACAGAATTTATCTACTCCAATCATCTAGTCAAAAAATAATAGTTCAACTTGTTTTTAGAAATTCTTTTAAAATATATTTTTATGTAACTGAGAGTTTTATTGTTAATTAGAGTGGTCGAATTTTTATTCGAGAAATATGATTTTGAATGTACTGCAAGTTTGATTCCAAAATTATCTTTATTTTTCATACAAGAAACTACATAATATCTCCTCTAATCCTGCAAACTATGTCACTATTACTGATAGAAAGCGTGTATGGTACAGAAATGTTGAACAAGTTGGGGGAGTTATTACATAAAATTATTATATTTTTTCTAATGAAATAAGATCTATATATTATTTTTGGTTTGTTGTGAATGTTTAATTTAAGATGTATCGAATTTGTATATGATATTAAATATTACCCGTATTATAATTTACGTAATATATGAGATTAATTGTATGACATTCGATTGAAAGAGAAAATTTGGCCGAAATTCAAATGATTAAAAATGCGAATTATCAAATGTTATTTTTCTTAATGGTTCAACAATTTTTTCAATTTAATCAATGACCCCATTGATAATAATATTTTGTTCATCAAAGAGAAAGACAAGAAGGAAGGCAAAAATAAATACCACTATTTAAAAACTGTTCTAACTTATAATAATAAAAAAAAAAACCAAAGGAATATTTTTCTAGCAAATAGAAATTATAGAGCAACAGTTTTTGATGTAGTTCCCGTAAAAATGACATACTATGTATACATGTATTTAATACTATTTGTTAATTTTGTTTTTCCGACACGAATTATTATTTCGATAATTTTTTTTTTTTCGAAAAAATGATCTTCGATTACATTTGACTTTTTAATGAATAAACCACTCCATATTTGATGAACTCCTGATAAATATAACTGAGAAAGACGAATGGCCTCTCCCTCATTGTATTAACTAGTATCCACCCATGACTAGACTATTGGATGAGTCCTGAATTTTTATCTTTCTTAGGTTTCCAATCACCTGAAATTATTGCCCGAGTTATATTTAAGTTAATTTGATAAAATTCTGTAGGTATACCTAATTAGAAAACGCGAATTATGCAAAAAGATAATTGAAATTGTTCATGTTTTATGCACACCATTATTGATTATTGAAAATTAAAATTAAGGTAAGTTAATTTTTTTTAACAAAAATGTAAAAAACATTTTATTTTTACATACTTATTTCTATATTGACTTTAATTAATTAACTTTAAAACACTGGTTAACTGGTTGAACCTTCAAAAGGTTTCTTTGGGTGGAACTCAGAATAATATTCGTGGAGAAACAAATATATAACTATTATTACACTGCATGTATGTTTATTTAGTAAAGTTATATAATATTATTGCCTAAAGCCAGAACTTATGAATGTAACGATACATAATTGACGGCAGTAATTTATACGTTTATAGTATTAAATTAATTTGTGGTAATTTAATTTCTAAATGTGTAACGTAACCTGTTTTTAACTTTATATAATTTAATTCATCACTATGCCTTGTTCAAAAAATTATGTAGATGTTAATGTACAGGGTACCAAAATTCTGGGGTATAGATTACAGGGTCACGTTAAAGAATACAAGTCAGAGGGTTCCAAGAGTTGTATTGATATAAAAACATTATTCTATGATAGTTCATAGTTCTTTTTCAATTTTTAATAGTGATTCTGATAATCCGATCACTCGACATAAAGTTAAAAAAACTGTTTCTGATCAGTCGATAAAAAAATGCTTTCACATAAATATCCTTATGAAGTTAATTTTTCAATAACATTTAAATTTAAGGATTTACTTTTTACAACTATATCTGATGAAATACATAATTCGTAATTAGTGCTAGATTATATTTGTTTATAGTAGTTGTTATTTTTGGTACTTTTATTTGAAAAACTATTTTCTATAACAGGTAATATTCCTTGAATTATCATCGCAATAAAACGCGGATTAAAAATATACATACAACAAAAATATAACGTTGCCTACTGAAATATAGCATTTTGTGATGACAAATCCAGTGGTGGAACAATTTTGAAACCGAAATTCATTATAAAATATTCAAACGAAATTTTGTATAGTATTAAAAATTAATTTGTAAATGTACACAACATAAGATACCTATGTCGTAATGGTATTTTGTTACTTTTGTATATATATATATATATGAATATGAATTAAACAGCAAAAAGAGGAAAACTTCATTTCGAATTCATTAACTAAATCGTCGTCTGTTCTTCGACATCATTTCATTTTCACGCGTGCTGTGTATATGCGCACAAGTATATTACGATTGTCTTTGTGCGAAATTCTTCACAAGTATGCTGTACACAAATGGCTTTCACGCAGACGAGAAACAAACGCGAGAATAAAAGAATAAACATTTTAGTTGGACGACGAGTACTAAAAAAAAAAAAATAAAAAAAAGAGAAAAAAACTCTTTTTCAAATTCAAATAAGAATTTTGCGCGAGACTCGGGGCGAACAACGTTTACCGTTTAGCGCAGAAAAAACCTAACCTATACTCATATTTTCCTCCACAGGCGTGGGCTTTTCATCAATATCGTACACGGAAATGCCCATTTATACACACATTCCCCCCCTAACCCCAACCCAGCCACGGTGCCCCCCCACCGTCAACGATGCACGTTTATTTTATAGTCATCGCTCTCGTCATTAAAGCGTGCCAGTTATTAACGTTTTATTCGAGTAAAACTTAGAACAAAATAAACAAACTCATTTTAATTGAAGATCTACTCGTTAACATTTGTGTTCGTCTGTTATACATAGAAACGAGCTTTTATACGAAACAACTAAATACATAATAATAATATGCATATATACACTCACCACGACGCTTCTTTGTGCGAATCCTCGTTACGTGCTACGGCGTACGGCCTGCGTTCATCTAAAATATACAACATATTCGAATAATATTATAAGCAATTTTAATTTAATATCACACGTCAAGTCCGCCCCCCCCTCCTTCCATACATGACCTAACGACGTTATAACGTTACTGTACTGTATTTAATTACGACAAGCAGTTTATTAATACACATTCGGTCGTTTCACGATAATTGTTTTCAAAAATACTTTTCAATGATAAACGTACATAATTATATATCTGAAGTATCTACTCAGGTATTTAAATTTGTAATATATAACGTGCGAACGTATATACAATTTTTAAATCGTATTATAGTATAGGAATGCACGAAAAAAAAATGTTTAGGTGTATACTGCCGGTAGTAAGCCGAAGGAAATAAGGGCGGAGGGTAGTCATAATAATTTAACTTCCCTTCCCTGTAAACGAAAAAAAATTCGTTGTTCCGTTTTAAATTAAATTCGATTCATACTATATTAAACATAAGGGAAGTTCAACAATTTTTAATAGTCATTAATTCGCCCACAAGTATTTCGTCAAGTCTCTATCGTTTTATTCCATCAAAAAATAAGAAATAAATAAAAATTTAAGTTTAATACGTAAAACTATAATTAGCTATGGATTATTGGAAAGTATTGAAGTTTAACTTAGTGTTGGTGGCTACACGTAAGTAAAATGAATAAAACGCACACTCATCTTTACTTATATGTGACAAAAAATCGTTTTTTGAAGTAAAAATCTTCAAGTTGTTGTTACTTTTCCAGTGACCGAAGAAAGTAGTAATATTATTTTAAAAGGCAATTCTATATAATCGAATATATAAAAATAAATGTTCGTGAATTATTGACTCCTTAACCGCTGAACCGATATTCATGATAATTACATATTTGTATTTGTTATACAAAGGTGAGTAATATAAGTTAAAAAATTTGCAAATTTTCAAATAAAAGTTTTTGGGTTGGACTACAAGGAAAAAAAATACATAAAACATGTAAAACACATAGTTATGATATTAGGAGGCGTTCAAACACATTTTTGGTCTTTTTAAACCACCTCCTGCCCCTTGTCTGCAATTGTCAGCAAATTTCAGGCTCCTTACTTTATTACATCAACATATGTACGATGATTTCTCTCTATTTAATAAAAAAAAAAAAAATCCGAATTTTATATGAATTAATTAAAAATAGATGAAAATAAATAATTGTTATTTATTTTTAATTTTATTTGACATATTTTGATAAAAATAAGTACATATTTTTATTTTTATTTTATTATACTGCTGACAGTAGAATTGTCTAACTCTCTTCCCCATCAACCTTGTCAGAAAATGTAAGCATATGACAGATACCCCCCTCCCCCATGTTACTCCGTAATGTTGACGTTATACTTGAACATCCCTTTATCTGTTACGAGACCTGGCGAAACAGATAGTAGAGTGGTAGAGGTGTGTTCAGGTCGGCGTCTATGACCGTCGAAAAATGTACCAAAAATACTGTATATCCTAAAGCACTCGAATAAAATGCATTTATTAACTATTTATTTATTCATGATATACAAAAATAGCGAAGTATTGTCGGGTCAATTGTATGATATAAAGTATATATATCATTTATTCGTGCACATTTATTTAAATTTTAAATTTAGAGTACTTAATACCTATATAATATCAACAAACAAGTATATTTAAAATTAAATTATTATTATTATTGTTATACTATATTATTAAATTTATAATCAGTACGTTATTTACATATTATTTGATTTTTAATTTTAATAATTTCAATTTTTAAATGTATCGTCTAGTGTACCACATTCATAATACAATCCCTCATACGCCACTGGTTCCTATTTCGATCAGATAATCGTTAAATATGTATTTAAAAACTTCACAATGCCTATGAGTAACACAGATCGCAGATCGGTAAGATTACCATTCCGTACATTTTACCTTTTTGGGAACACGATTCCGTTCGTCCGTTGTTCATTCTAAAACCGACACGATTCCGTATAAAATTGAATGCGACGTTGTCGAATTACATACAACCAAAACAATTGGATTTTGGCGCAAACCAAAATCCAAATCACGCAATCCTGATTAAATTTTTCTCGTTACATATTATACTTATTCAACGTGGTGGTTCACAGGAAATCGGTGGATTTTTCAAATTAAATTGTCCCGGTTTATGTAGGTGCGACCTAAAGAATTACATTTGCACATTAACTCTTACCATTTGTACATTTGGTCACTTACTGATAAAAATAATATTATCATTTTCGCCCTGTAGAAATTTCATCGTGATAACGTTGCATTAAAACACCATACGTAATCGTGTCGTAAAATAGGTACCTACTGTCAGAAAATGATCATACGGAATCAAGTTCTACCCGGAACGGTACAAGGATTTAAACCAGATGATCTGCATATAAGAACCAATTACTGGAACTTATTTCATACCTATGGCTTATATTAGAACACATAATTCTTATTTTATGGAATCAAAACAGCTAATTTTAATTAAAATTATCGGATATCATACGATGTATAGGTTCAATGAAATTTCTCGAAAAATGTTCATTATTTTTATAAACGGGCTCAAAACAAATAATAATAATACAAAAATATTTGATATTTATTTATAATATTTATAATTTATTTCAAAACTGTCTTGATATTCTTTGATTGCCCTGGTTACCAAGTGTTCTTTTATTCAATAGTTAGAATACAATCAGGTATAATATTGTACTTGTAAACAATTGGTAAATAAATATAAATGGAAAATTCTTGAAAAACGTTGAAAACATTGTTTTATTCCAGTCATTGATACCTGATAAAAATTTATATTTATTATCAAATATAATGGGAAACCATGTTCTCCGTGATATCATCCTGGAAATGATGATTTATATTGAAGATAAAATCATATTATATTATTTTTCAAAAACCTTATTTATCCTAAATTGGACAAGAGTTACTATTATGGTAAATCAGAAAGAGAATTAAAACCAAAACCTATTATAAATAAGAACATTGCATTAATAGTGATGGGATATATCGTGTACGTTATAGGCATATATTTAGCTAATACATTTCATAACAAAATAGTAAGACATTTTTGTTTATCTGCTGATCATACTGTCGCAAGTTTATGATATTTATGGTCAATTTGTTTACGTTATCACAACTATGTTGTGATAATACAAACAGTATTAAAATAATATTTATGTTGTATAATTTTTTCTTCACATATTATTGTGTTAGATTAACGATTAGACCTACAACACCGGCATGCTGTGAAATTGCCTACACTGATTGCCGTGCAATAAATTCGAGAATCTTTCAACTCATCAAAATAATAATGAAAAACACAGTGGGAGCATTTAATTATAAATATCAGAAAAAAAAGTCTCGGTGGTTATTTTACTTGCTATCAATATATACAAAAAAAAAAAAAAAAATATATATATATATATATATATAACAATCCATTGATTGTCTGCTGCAGGCAACACAAAATATATTTATAAAATATGTATGTACCTACTACCTATTACCTACTTATGCAAATCTAGAAAAAAATCTTTATGAATTTCATTTTATATACTACAGTTCAGTAAAGTATAAGTGAGAGAGTGTGTTACAGACGGCTTTTAAATTATTTAATAAATTTTAAATATATATGTTATTTTAAAACATCTTGTGTATAAAATTGGATATCGTTAAAATATCTAAAATTAGATACGTTTTATGTTATAAGACGTGAATATAGATTTAATTAAATTGACAGTTATGTTTATGGAATTTTTTTTTCCTGTGGGTCAAATAGTAGTTTCGGAGTTTGTATGTTGACGAGGGCAAATTAATTCTAGTTTGTACTTTTAAAAGGCAATATTTTTATTTTCCATTAGTTTACTTAAAAGTAAAGAAAAACTAATTTTATAAGCTATATGACATATACAATATGCACATGTATTAAATATGCAGTATTAAAAAAATAACAAATAAATTATTGATATGGTAGCTGTTTTTTTTTTTTTAATTGGCTATTTAAAGTTCAAAAGTAATTTTATTTATTATAAAGCAATTATACCCTATATAGAACTTCCATAAAAAATTAGTTTAATGAATGCAATGATTTATCATTGTTTTCATATGAAATACATCCACTGAGTGTATTAGTCCAATTAACGAAGTGCATCCACTCCTAATGAAACCTGAGAATCGAAATACTTGCATCACTTAAATATGGTGTTTTTTTATATTATTCATATTCATTCCAATATTGAAAAACATTTATTAATGTATTGGATTGCATATTATTTTATTATAACAGGAACTTTTACATAACTATAGGTTTAAAATTTCTAGAACCTATTATGATTGTAAAATGTAATTGAAAAATTAATATATACTATTTACACTCCAAAATATATATAATACACTGTAGCATATTTTGTAATAAAAAGAAAAAAGAAAAATGTTATGGATGATTTATATATCTATGTTAATAACTGAAAAAAAAAAAAAATAAATACTAGTACAAATCAACATTTAAAATATTAATAATTTATATTCAAATACATAAAATATTTCAAACCTCCTTCACTAATATTTTTTCAGTAAACTCGTGGAGGACAACTAAATGTGGACGTATTGATTTTTTAAATGTATTAACCAGTTACCAAAACACTTTTTTTGGATTTCTTCAGTTTATCATGACTAATTAATTATTATCAGTGATTGAACCAAAGCGTAAGTATTATAACCACTGTTTAATCTCCTAGTACTGTTTAATTATCTCACATTGATGGAAACGGGAATTTCTGAAAGTGAATTGCATAATAATTAAACGTAAAGTCTTTTGAATAAGATCAATATATAGTGCAAGGGACCTCATACATCCATATCTTATCCCGTTTCTGATGTCTACAATGGAGTAGCCAATTCACAAGCAAAAAAGTCTGGACGGTGATGTCACAGGTTTATTCTAATTTATTGTTTTTGTATTCCCATTTATGGAACGTACACTGAAATATAATTTGTGTACAGTGAATTTTTCTGTAACAGCCGAATAAAGTTTCCTCCGAGTTTTAACTTTAATGAATTATAATTTAAATCTACGGTATGGTAAATAAGTTTCGAAGTTTGTTAGTTTTTGAAGCCTACATAATCCAGTAAAGATTACATTAAATGAATTCATAATCTGTAAATAATTTGAAAGTTCATATGATACACAATATTATATTGCGCGAGTTATCTCATATGAAATAATATTTAATATATCGGAGAATAATATGCATCTTTGAATGATAATGAATAATATATCCCTCCAATGGTATATAAACTTGACATAGTTATAGTCTAAAATTACTAAATTAAATGTTTTAATCAAAGAAAAGGTTCATTTTTTTAATAAATGTCCTAAAAATATTTCGATGCATAATAAGTATAGCGGTGTCGTGGGTTTGACCACCACATTGGGTGCCACTATTTAACAACACAAATAAAGAAAATAATACATATAATTTTACTGTAAACATTAGACGAAAATAACTTAAAATAAAATACATTAGAACAGAATAAGTATACAAAAAATAATTTAAAAAAAAACCATATATTGCTCCTATAGAATCTAAATCAAACTCCTAAGGAAATGTATAATTTTAACGAACATTTTTGACTTTATAATAAATTGAGTTTTTATATTTGTATAACAAATAACTGTTACAAAACTACTCATACATGTACATATCTGGTAGTTATTGATAAATATTAAATCTAAAATAATATGTGTTTGTTATTTACAACCATCATGCATTTTCATTACCATAAATTGGTAAAATTTGAGCATCTATTTATGATGTCATAATTTGTAATTTTATTATAGTAATAATATTACATTCCAATCGACTAGGTATTACTATAGGTAAATACTTATATACCGAGCGGGGAGAAAACGAAATGTGTTTAATGCGACAAAATTCAATTTAAAAGAGACCGTTTCCAAGTAAAGGTTTTAACATAATAACATAACCGACATTGGTTTATAGCGCATTAAACTGAAACTTAATATAATAATGTTTTCACTATTAAGGATTTTTTATTTCAGTTTTTTCTTTTTATTATTACTAAAGTTGAATAATTTGAAGTAGACAATTTCAAAAAGGTATAATACCGTAGTTATATTTAATTATTTATAAAATACTTACTTTTCTTTTTTGTTTAATATCTTTTTAATAGAATATTTTATAATGTGAAAAAAAAATGAAAAATTCTGTAGTACGTAAATAAAACGAACAAAGATTTATGAACATGTACGAAAAAACCTGAACTATATATATATATGTATATATGATGGTGAAAAATTTATTTACAGCTATCGAGAAACATTCGATCTTTCGAGTTAAAATTGTCATGATATAATATATATATATATATATATATATATATATATATTAATAAGCTTAGGTATAAAATAAAGTAAACCAAATTTATTTGAAGTTTGTAAATAACTGTCGAAAATGTAGGTATTTAGTTTTATATTACGTCAAATCTATCAAGACACAATTTTCTATGATGAAAAACTTGTTAATTTATAAAATAATCTATTTTAATAAATAATAATAAATGATATAGGTATATTTTAAAACACCATGTGATTTAAAAATAAAAAAACAATATCTACTCTCTTTACAGCTATTTTTACTTATATTTTATAATCATTCACATATAAACAAATTTGGGTATATTATTCATTTTAAACTAGTTTTAAATATGTAATTAGTTAAAATTAATTAATAATAACTATAAATTTAAATAAAATTTTTAATTTTGACAAAATAAAAACAACTGAGTGCAGTTAAACATGTTTTTAACAATAAATAGCTTAAGTTAAGTACCTACTTAGTGAAAAGTGAATATATAGTTATTTTATTGTTTTAAACTAAATTAATTATAAAATTTCATAAACACGGTTTTCGTTAGAGATTTCGCTACAAAAAGTATTGCTATGGTGTATTTCCAATTTATCTAAAAGAAACCAATTCAAGTCATTTCTAAAATACTTTCCATTTCACCAAAAATAAATCACCAAAACATGTATTTACTATTTGTGGAATATTTTATTTAAATAGCCATAGATATTTTAAAAACAAGTTTGACCGTAAATATCAAATAAACCGTAAACATACCATTGATTAAATAAAATAAAATTAATTTTTGCGATCACATAGTATAATAAATTTTTTTATCACAAATAAACGAAACAATATTTCAAATAAATCGAAAATTTCGAATAAAATATTTATATGATATAAATTTTCCGAGTAGTTTGACTTTATAAACGTTAAGTTTAGTTGTGCATTTTTATCGAAAATATCTTGTTAAGTTAAAGTTTAAAAAATTGCCTACTCGTATAACTAAGTTTTTAACTTTTAAACGTGTTGTATTCCTTTATAAATAATATTTTTAAGGTGTCTAATACAGTATTTTCAATACTTTTTATAAATAATTTATTATTTAAAAAAAAAATTACTTTTAAGGTTCTAATTATTTTATATTTGAAAAAAAAAATTTAGTATGTTTTTGCGAGACTCTAGTTTATTTAGTTCACACAGATTCTCAATCATACTTTTTATTTAAGTTCAATAACTAAGCAAAAAATAAATAAAAATGCCAATTCGTTTCAGGATCGATTACAATCTATCAATGACCAGTGGGCACATAAAAAATATGGGAACCCGTGGCAAGTGCTCTTAATGCGTTCCATCAAATTTGGCCTTGATACTACCCCCTCCACCACATTTCCACCAACAAAATTAGTAATTTTCTGGGATAAACTTGAGATCGCAGGTGGTGCACGTCCACGCCCTGCCATACCCATGTATGATTATAAGTTATATAAGAACTTATGACTATAAGTTATATTTAAGTTAAATTAAATAATTGTATTATTATTACTTTTATTTATTATTACTAACTATTTATTTATTATTATTATTATTATTGTATTAGAGACGAATAATTATTCTAAAACTATTTTGAATACCTACTTTTCGTGAAGTGTTCGGAATACTTTGGGAATACCGTTATCATAGTTATCAATTATTCGAAAACAATGTAGGTATATTATTCTGAATACATTTTTTAGAAGTATTTTACTCAATTCTGGGTTCACGAACATGTATTTTTGGATTTTAATATTCATTGTTACAATAAGAATAGATACTGATAAATGATAAACACGACTATTGCGGACAAATAACACAATAAATAATACCTCTTTCTTCTACAATATTACGGTCATGGTTATCATCGTCCTTTCTCGAGACAACACACGGGTTGAAGATAACCTCGCGATATAATACGCTAAATAATTTATTTGGTGAGCTTATGAAACGACCACCGATGGCCTATATATACACGGGTGTAGGCCGGGATCCATTTGCAGATTACTAGCCAGGATGAATAACAAGGATGCTGTGTATATCTATGTATACATATATATATAAGGTCATTCTATAAATAAACATTACAGTAATAGTTTTCGCAGCGTCTGGTCAATTTTTAGGATATATATATATACAGGGTAATCAAAAAGTATGGAACATATATATTCTCGGATCGTAATTAATATTTGTGAATTCTGATTTTTGCGTATTGTTAGACGTCAAGATGCGCAAATTCAATATTGTACTTTTCGAGACTTTCTCCGATTATCTCTTACTAGATGGAGATACCAACTTTGAACAATCAAACGTCGCAATCGGTAATAATTCTGTTTTTCAATAATCCTGTGACAATATGAAAAAAATAATAATTATCGCGAGCCCTATATTACCGTATTGTTTTCGAAATATCCATATTTTACGTGAATACAGGGGTCGCGGTATACGAATTAGGAATTGAAGCTGTAATAAAATGTCTTTAACCCAATGAATATTGTTATCGATTGTTGTTTTACCACGTTGTCAATAATTGGTCCGTTCAAACGTTGAAAACATACGGTACGCCCGTATTCCGTAAAGCCGGTGGTAGTGATTGGCAGAGGAATATGGGAGGGGGGAATTTTTGAAAAGTACCCTGGAATACACATTACTTACATGATATATCCACGCGAATAAACGAAAATCGGAGTTATTCACATTAAAAAAAAATTTTAATTTAAATTAAAGTTCCTTACTTGAATACGGTTCCATCTTATGGAACCCTTATCGACTTGTCTGGATAAATGAAATTGAAAGAGTTCAGAATATTAGTCTCTAAAGCGGCCCCTACACGATCAATAATATTGTCAATATTCGTATCAATAATATTGACGGAACCATATTGAAGCGAGTATTGATCATTTAGGAGCATATTGATGTAGATTGTCAATAATTGAGAGAGATTGATAGAAATTTTGATTGACGCGTATTGAATCGGTACACATTGAACGTCTAGGAACGTTTATTGACAATATTTCCGTAATTTTCATTATTAATTATTTATAATTATTATTATTTTTAATATTATAACTTTAATTATTTTTAATATATATAATTCACTATCTATCAGTCGAACAGCTCGAGGATCGAATGAGTATTGATGGCTATGCTTGATGATAAGATTGAAGTACATTGACGCATCCGTCAATTTAAATTGTCAATATTATTGACAATAATATTGATCGTGTAGGGGTCACTTTAGATACATTAACCTTAAATCACCTAATAATTGCATAACTACCGACCATTGTCACGAATCCCTTGGAGGATTAGTAAACATCAACTTTTTTTTAGTTCAAAACGTTTATATTTTGACTTCATTTTTATTTACAAAATCTCGCATGGTTCTATAAATGATAGCTTTCTTCTTAGTCTAATAAATATTTTAGTTCCTGCATTTAATTCTAGAAACCGACCAACATTTTATATTACTAAGCACAAGTATATATTACTATAAGTTTATATTACTAAACACAACTCTTTACGGTTTTTTCCCCCCTTTAGCGGAGCACTAGTTTCCTGTAATACCCTGCAAAAAAATTTTGATATTTTTCATTCCTCTCAAAGTGTGACACAAATTAGTATATTATCTTTTTAAATATTTTTAAATTTTTTATTTCTTCTCTTTTATACATTATATTACACTAACTTATATTATTTAAGTTATTAGATTTATTGTCGTATATTTCTACTATCTTTGTCTTACTGTATATTATAAATGCATTGTATTTTGTATTTTCTGCACTGAATTGTTTCCGAGCGTGTATTTCAAATAAATAAATAAATAAATAAATATATGAGAGTTTCTGCTACCCGTAAAACGTTACGAGAGCGAGAACGAGAAACTTGTCGTACACTGATTTTCGTATACGAGAACCAAAATACCAATATAGTTTCTGCTACGTAAACATGTGTTAAATTTTGTTATCACAAAATGTACTACTATCATAATATTTTAGTGATGTTCGTAAACCGTTTTATTCGTTCTACCGTTCTAGTATAATATATACTTGTCTATGATTAGTTTTTTTATTTATTACATATATTTTACTGCATAAACGATTTTTGTTTTGACTTGATGTGCGATATTGTTGTTTTGACACTATATTATAAGTATGGAACAAGAGTTAGTACACTTTTCACTATATTTTACTATATTTAGTTATCACAATATGGCATTAGTTATCGAGAAATTTACCATCTACAATATTGGGAAAACAAATTATCGCCAGAGCGTTGCTATAAACGTTTTTCCCACTGTACCTATATACTTTTAGTATAATTATGTACAATATACTTTTCCGGTGATAGCCGGTCGGATATATATATATATATATATATATTATATGCAATTATTCATATCAAAAACAAGTTTTATTATGTATTTATAACACATGTAAGTTATATCACTTAATGGTATTATTATTGTACCTATATTATATTATTTATATGCATAAAAGGCAAAGAAATAATTGATAACCAAAAGTATTGGATACAATAAATTAAAATGTACCTATATTAATTTTAATTAATTAAATATTTAATAATAAAATAAATACAATATTAGTGTATTAATAACTAATAATAATATATAAAATATTATAAATTATAATAACATATAATTCAACATATAGGTACACATATTGCCTATTAGACCATTTTGAAATTTTTAAGTAAAAAACCACCCCAAAATATGTAAATTATATGATGTTTATAAATTATGTTTGTCGTTCTTGTATACGAGAAACTCCACTCGTTCTCGTATACGATAACGGCAAACACATCCCGGAAATACTGTGCACGCGCATTACTACGGTCACGTGATTTTCCCATACACGGGAAATAAAATTACGGATGGCAGAGACTCTCTATAATACGGGTTGCTCGTAAGCGTAAGCCGAAAACGGATTTTCGGCCGAAAATTTTTGGGAAAATTTCGTGATGGGCACTGAAGACGAAACGCCGTTATCATATCCGTACAGGGTATTTGTGTGTGAAGAACCGATTGCTCCTTTATGGAAACGAAAAACCCGGTAGTTAGTTCGTTTATTCAAAAATTAAAAAAAAAAATTCGAATTTTCAACACATAAATCCGATCGATCGTATATATTTTTTATGGGGGGGGAGGGGGCTCGGATTTTACAACGTTTGATTTGAAAATGTATTTTTTTGTGAAGGCATTCATTTCAATTTTTTTTTTTTTAGTCGATTTTTTCCCTAGAAATACGGCGAACAAATTAACAGAGTTTTATAGATATCGCGTGTGAATAATATTGTTTTATTTGATTGGATCTTTTGGTTTTGCTTCCCGAATGTTCACAAAAGTTCAACATTATCAAAAACCAACAACTATGTACCTAAATTTAATATTATTTTTTATCAATACCATTAACCTCTTGTGGATGATTAGTTCGATATGTTATTTTGAAATGCGTATTTTTAAAAACGTGATAAAGCCACCTGAATGTAGATATCGTCGTCTGTGGTACAAAAAGATTCACGTGAAAAATGTAAAAAATAATGTTTTGGTATCTCTAAGTTCAAAAAAAAATTAGATTTAATAAAAAATCATCTCTTTTGTGATTAATGCAATAAAAAATACATCATTTTCCATGGGAAATTATTTTTTGAATATATAATATTTAAATATATATATATATATATATATATATATCTTCTGTGTGATTCATATATAACTAGCATTTATGGAATCGATTTAGTAACTTTTATGAACAATTGAAATAATAAAAATCTCCAATATTATATTCAAAATTGAAAGACGTTCTATGTGATATGATTTTTTTTAATTACATAATTTTCTTTTTATTAAAACTCTAAAATTATCTTTTTATTGCTACAAATCATACTTAATTTAAAAATTAGTTTTTTTGTCTCTATTGAAAAGTCAGGTTTTTTAAATAGAAGGCTACCTGAGGATAATCTTTTATAAAATACACGTATATATAATTTTAGACAACATCGGAATATGTATAGGTGTTATAATTTTAGAAATTAATATATGTCTAATTTATTTATAATATACATATATTTGTTTCCAAATCTGTGTCCATATGTATTTTTCATTACCGATTTAATAATAATAATAATAATAAAAATAAATTAATAATAATATATCGTGGAGCTTTGAAACAATATAATACAATAATAGATACACATTTTTTGATAGCATAATAATAGTTGAAGCCGTTAGTATAATACAAAATAATTAGTACCCCAAAAATGTTCATGTCCTACGATATAAACATCCATTGTATTATACCAATGTTCTTTATTTTTATGTAATATATAGCTAAAATAAATTAAATTTTAATGTCTAAAAATGCTTTTATATACTTATATATAAATTATCTATCATTATTTATTTAAAAAATCAAGACTGCAATAACTTTTCAAGACTAACAATAAATAAGACCAATATTTAACAAGTTAAAGCCCAAGATCAAAATTTAGGCCTTGGTCTTAAATTGCTCATCACTAATTTTCAAATAATAAATGTATTATTTGTTTTTTTTTTTATTACATAATATAATCCAAACAATAATTGTGAAAAATGTAGTTTTTATAAATATTACCATGAAACAATTAATAGTTTATATAAAATATTGTCATCCAAAGGAGTAAAGCTTTCTATCTTTTTCAGGTCAGAGTTTACTTTACGTTCAGTAAATGTATATTTATATTACATCACTTTTATTTACTATTGCAAGCACAACAAAGAAATATTTTGATTCAGTGGGGAAAATAATAATATTTTAATCTGCACATTTATTTTGACATCAGTACAGCCAGCAAAAGTATATTTCATATTTTTATAATCACAAAAATTAAAATGGTTGGTCATAAAAAATATTCAAACTAGAAAAATGTCAATAATTTCAAAAAAGAATAGAAGAATAACCATATTGTATCTTTATATATTCTGAAATTATACCTATATAATACTATAGTATATATCTATAAATTATAAAAATCAAAAATAAAATTATTTTTTAAATCTCCAAAACGTCAAAAATTCAGAAAAAAAATCGGGGATTAATCTAATGGGAAAATAATCATACTTTAAATTTTTAGTACAATATTAGCAGATATACCTACTAGAGCTACTTCGTGATTAAAATACAATATATTTGTAAGTAGTACCAAGCTAGTTTGTTTTGACAAAAAAGTTATCAAAATAAGAATAGCATAAATTACTTGATAAAAATCATGGAAAATAATAGAAAATTAATCATAAATTTACAATTTTTCTTGAATATTTGTTGGGAAAATTAAATGTATCATTAATATTTCAACTTTTCAATGGCTTGACCACAAGTAAATGTTCAACATTTAATAATTTGATTAAAAAAAAAAACAATTTATTACATTTAGATTTACACATGATTACTAAAAAATTTTCGACATTAAAGAAATTCCAAAATTTTTAAACGAATAATATACTGAGTATGATATACAGTAAAAAATTTTAGAAATATCTATATAGTATAGAAACGTATACACATAAATACTCGGATAAATATAACTCGGAAATGTGCTCGCAGCTAATCGCATTATTTTAAAAGCTTATTTGTTAGATAATATCGAAATAAACCAAATTTCATTTTGAGTATAATAAAATACATAAAATATTATTTTATATCCATCCAAAAATTTAATATAAATGTTTATCTTATTACATGATCCTTTCTTTCTAGAAACGGACAATGAATAAATCAATATGTCGATTTCCATATATAACATAAAATATATTAATAATAAAAAATTTAAATAAATTAAAAATTACATTTCTATCTATTTATCTGCATGATATAAAGCTAATAAATAATATCAAATTTTCAAAAAATAAGCATAGTTTATAATCATGCAAAAAATCATATTTTACTTAAAAACTATTCGTTAAATATTCATATAGAAATGTGTTTACAAAATATTAATGCTCTCCTTAGTTTATATAATATAATATATAATATGTTTACTGTTAAGACAATTTTACGTAATATATTATACAAATAATATGTATACATGTAAGATCTTTACATTTATCAAATATATTTTGTTCTAAACATTATTAATTAACAATTAATTTCTATTCTATATAATATATACCGAAGAGTGGAAATAAATGCTATCCATGTAAAACGAAAAGCCAAAAACCGTACAAATAATAATTTAGTTAACATTATAAGCTAATCGAAATATATTGTACATTTTTTTCGGAAATTGTTTAAAATTTCAATGTTTTCGTATGTTAACAAAAAAATTCAAAAACCAATTTATTCTTGAAATGACGTTTACTCTGTATATTCGGTATTCTCGGATTTGGACTATATATATATAAAAAGTTCCGTTTTTGAATCATTTAAATATATTAATATTCAAACGTATATAATTTATATATATATATATTATATACACGTGGATTTAATCGCGAATATCGCCATTTCTTTTCACCTCCTCCATGAAATAATGGACATTTTCCGATATTAACAAACCCAAAGTATCCGTGCACCGTCTCGGTTCAATTAATTCCAATCGATTGCGTATTTATGTAGTGTATACACCTACATACAACACTAAAATACCAGTGCGAAACATATTTTTACCATACCAGAATAAAAGTGATCACGGTCATATACTACTTATATATATACTCGTATATTGGCTGTTTGTTTGTATTTTATTTTAACACCGTGACATTGTATAAAACCCAATATACATAAAGCACGTCTGGTCGCAAAGTCTCTATAAAAGAGTTATTCTGAAAAGAAAAAAAATTTCACTGCATACAATATCGTTTTTACGTTCGGACAGTGTTCGCCAATATATTTATCCTGAATTAAATATGCGAACATATGTGTGAATATAATATAGGTACTATAAAGCTGCTAAAATATACTCAATAAAAATCAACGATCTAATAAAAGTTCGAAATTTACGTTCAAAAAATAATTGGCAATTAGAAAATTACGTCTAATGATACGGTTAGGTATGTTTGTAAACCCAACTATTGAAATATATACGTATAAAAACGGGTTCTATTTTGTCGAGTACATCATTTTTTTTCCTATGTAATTTTTGTAATCGGATTTCACTTGTTGTAACAATATAATATACTTATTATATTATTGCTTTAAAATAATATCATCTAAAAAACTGACACAGCAACAATTTATTTATATGACAATATGTAATATGCCACTTAATGCCCAATTAATATAATGTTTATACAATATAAACGGATAATATATCAGTATGTGTGAGACGAATCATCTGTCGTGAGCTCGATCTCCCGATATAATTTTATCATTAAATTTAACGAAATTTTAATAAATGTATGTAAATAAATATTTTTAATACAAGTATCAAGTACATTTTATTGGAATTAACGTTAAAATAAATTTATTTTAGATAAACTAAAAAACAAATGTATACAGTGTAGGATACGACAATAACTTCAAAATATATGCTATTAGAAGTCACGTAAAATTTCATAAAATATAATAACATAATTATGTAGAATTTCCTGAATATGTCGAGAACTTTCATAAACAAATACATTTATGGTTTAAAATCTCCAAAAAATTACCATACAAATTTCTGAAAATTTGTTCACAACAGTATTATATTCATGATCTAAAAACTGTGGTAAATAATTTTAAATACACGCCTAAAATGTATAATTGTTTATTTTTGTTTTCGATGAAATAAAACAAATATTGATTAAAATGTATTGTTTCCAGTTTAGATAGATTTAGGACAATAAATATAAGACAATACATTAATGAATGTTGTATTATTGTGGTCGATTTGTGTGGTTATTAAAACCTATACGTTTGTTTAATTAAAAATCAAGATTATATGATATTATAGGATATAACCATATATTTTTTCATATTTAAATTAGGTAAATATATATTTTTTATTTCAATAAAAAGATCGAAAATTTCTCTAATAAATTTCATAAAAAACATTGAAAATTACAAACTATATCCAAAAATATATTGTTATATGGAATATATTTGTATCTTGAAAAAAATCGTATTCAGAATTTAAAACTTTATGCAAATGCCATAAAATTTTAATCTTTGTAATAAATGTAGAAACTTTTTTTTGAAAAAATGGAAATTATTTGACATATTATTTATTTTAATTATAATTGTAACTCGTTATAAAACTTACGTACAACATACGAGTATATAGTATATATTGTATATTGATACGAGCCATTTTCGGGCTATATTATTTTTTAGTATAATATTACAAAAATATAATTATTTAAATAACCTGTATATAATTTAGAGGGTATTTTATGTATTCAGAATATTTATATTTGAGATATAATATGTCCGTAGTTTTATCTAATTATTAAAAATAAAATTATTTTTTTATGTAAAAAATAACCAAAGGTAGTCAACCCCAAATATTTTGGAGAGAAAGCGATGGCGAAGGAGAAAGAAGAAGAAGAGTAATTATATTGATGTATTTTGAACATGTATAATGTAATATTTTGTTTTTTAATTACATAATTTATTACAAAAAAATTTTTTTGAATAATCGCAAAAGTCAAATATTATTAAAAAATAAATTAAAATAAATTCTAAAATTAAATATAATTATTTTATATCAATATAAAAAAAAAATTAACTAAGTATATTCATATGACTCTTCAAAATAAGAGCCTCTGAATTTAATTTCTAAATTGATGAAGCGAAAATGATAGCCATACATGTATATGATAGTATACTACCTATATGAAAAAATGTAATGAAACCGTATAAGTTATCGATTGCGATTTTTATAATTTTCCAGGAGTAAATCTATTTTATTTAAATAAAACGTTTGTACAATGAGAACAGAAAAAACGAATTTTCAAAAACAATTATATAGCTATACTAAAACTCGTAAAAACTAGTGATACTCGCGTACATAACCAGAAAAATATCAAAATATGGAACATTTGTCTAGAGTTCTTGTATGTATTTTGGTATATCTTTTTTGAGTTTAAATCAATAAAATAATAAATTAAAAACTCTAAAATGATTAAAACAAATTAGGTATTTTCAAAAATGTTTTTTGCACACCTTCCTAATTATTTTCATATATATTTTATTGTTAATATTTAAACTTAGTTATATAGTAATGTTTTTGGACTTATTTCGTTGGATATGCCTTGTTTTTTTACGATATAATTAATAAAAAATATTTCTAAACACCAACCAAAATAATCAAAAGTAGTGATTTTATAAAAAAATAAAATATAGTCTTGAACTTCGTGGTTATTAATTATTGAGGAAATGCAATGCACATATACGATATATACAATTTCAGCACGAGAATAGATATTATTTGTCGGATCAAAATAATCAAAATAATTGAGATTCACGTTTTATTGTTTCAAACATCTACCGGTTCATCGTTTACGCAGAAAATGATGGCTTTAACTCAAATTTGGATTACTGTTTTGATTTTGAATAGGTATCGGTTTTAAATACCAATTTCGGATTTTTATTAGGTATTTTGATATTTATTGTTTTGGTGTGGGTTTTAGCCCTTAAATGATCTAAATCAGAAAAAATATGGTTTAACTATATACATTTTTTTTTTTTTTTTTTGTAAAGATAATGAAATAAAAATTTTCTTCACCTGCTCGATTGTCAAAGCAATAACCACCGTGTATTTTCTTTTAGTAAACCAAACACAGAATACACGTCGTTCAGTCAAGTGCCTTTTTTACCAGACGCACAATTAATGGTTTTTTTTTTTTTTTTTTGTTTATTCAATTTTTTTTTCTTTTTACTAAATAACACTGGTAATGATCGTGTGTACACAAACGCCGGGTATAATATTAAGTATTTTTACGATAAAACACGATCGCTAGAAGACGAAATACGGACGAACGAACTAATAACGACGAGCGGACGCGGACGCGGATACCGTTCTGGCGAGGACACGTGCCGATAGACAATGTCGCGCGTTGTCTGCCGACCACCGACTGGACCGCCGAAGAGGCGAGGCGCCCGCCGATCCCGTCTGCCGCCGGCACACGATATCACAGCGCCGCCGTCGACGGTGCCGCTTACGCCCACCCGATTTTCTTCCTCCAAGTGTTTTCTTTTTATAAAATTTTTTAAAAAATTTTTTTCTGATTTTTTTTTTTTTGTGCACGCTAGCTGATAACCTACCCGAACGACCATTAAGTTATCCGAAATGTTTGCCACTCCAGCCATCAACCCCATCTCACATAACCGTCTTGACGTTTTGTCCGACGATTGATGTGTTTTTCTTGTGCATATAGTCTAGGAATGGAACTGTATATAGTTAGATTAACTTAAATTTAAAAAGTGCGTCAGACAAAACTCACAACGAAACAAACTAGGACGACTCAATCGGAATACATTTAAACTTTAAAAACGCAATAGACAAGAAAATATCGATGGATCAAAATCAGAACGGTGAGAATTGAAGCAACATAATTTCGAATAACAAAAAAAAACATAAAAAAAAATGGATTAGGGAAATCCAAAATAGCATACAGGTACGAAGACGACGAAAATGTAAACTTTAAAAATACAAAGTATAAATCTTGTGGCTTGTGAAATGTGACTTCAGATATATGTATCCAAAACCTTTTAAAATAATACACGTATTCGCTGAAATAAGTCCCAAACAACGGACCATTCCTTTGAATAAAATTAGAATTATTTCAATGAAACCATTTTTTTTTTACATGACTTGCTCTCTAACTATCTGAACGACGATGATGTTATCCAATATTCGTCTCCTCTACTTCCCACTCAATCACTCATTTAACATTTTCTTTGATGATTCATTTTTTTAAGAACAATTTTACCACATATAAACGTAATAATAAAAATATAAGTATTAGAATTAAAAAATAACGATAATATTTAGTTTTAAAAAAGTTTTGAACAGGACACACATGCACGTATTATACACACACACTTTAAAAATGGAACTGATATAACTGAAAATAGCAAAAATTAAGCATAACATTTTCAGTTGAATTAAAACTACATCCATTTTGTCCGAACCAAATAACCATTTCGTTTGTATTAAAGTACAATAATGATTTTAATTTAATTATTTTTATGTTTATTTTTATTATGCACCCAAACTATAATGAAGTAATTCACAATTAATTTTTTTTTTAAACCCTCATCCGTTTTAAAATCCGTAAAAAACCTCCATAGAGTCGAAATATCTACACAATTTTTAATCCACTCCTAAAACCGTATTATTTAAAATAGAAAAATTTATTTGAGTTAAACATCTAGTAAGACATTCAGTTTAGTATGTTATAAGTATAAAATAATTTAAAAATTATTATTATAAAATATTATAATTTTATATATAATAAAATAATAATATATAATTAATTAATATAATTTATATTATAAATTAAAATTATATTTATATAGGTATGGATATCATATTATGTTTCTTTTTATATACTTTGTCAAATGTTGAATAAATTAAAGGAATATTATTATTTTCAAACAAGAAAATTCTATTTAATATAAAACATTTCTTCAATGTATAAATGTATAATGTATATTGTATAACTATAAAATATATATACGTAATATGTATAAAAATTTAGTATTAGCCAATTTCTAAATTTATCAAAATTTATTTTATATTGTATGATTAATATTTTAATATTATTTACCTATATGTCATGTGATTATTTAATTACATAACTAGTGCATATAAGATTTTTATATATAACAATTAAATCAAAGAGTTCTTACAATATTTTGTCAGTTTTCAAAAACCAAAATAGGAACTAAACTCTAAATAAAATATACTAAATATATATTTAACAGTAATAACTATGTACTTACTTATATTAAATCAACTATTCTAAATATAAATTATATTTTATAATTTAAAGAAGGTCACACTAAATCACGTATTTTTTCTACGATTACTCTTTTGATATAATGTTAAACATAACTGAACAACATCATTAATATTAATAGTTATGTATAGTACAACACCGAAGTTGCACTTAAAATCATTTTTTCGAATTTAATGATTTATCATTGTTTTTAAATGCAATACATCCACCAAGTACAATACATCCGACGAGTTAAGTGCTTCCGACTCTATGGACAACTGAAGAACTAAGTGCACCTTTTTTAATAATAAAACGGAAAATTAACAGGCATTTGTATTATCAGAAGTTGTTTTCCGAATAAATTAAATTTTGTACAATTATAAATATTATCGAATAAATTGTATTCAACGAGTAATCATTATTTTAATATCGAAAAACAAAAAAATTAGGTCTATTTCTCTTTATTTTTTGAAAACTTCGCGTTATTCACGGAATGAATTTAATTGAAAAACCTAGCCTAAGCGTAAGTAAATTATTAAAATTAAACTAACTTTTAAATTAATTTCAATTTTGAACACATTGACGGTCCGCCTTATTGATACTTGTTATACAAAGTTAAAGATTTATATACTATTTAGCGAATTTTAAATACGTTTTAAATCAATAAACCGCTGTTAGCAGTTGCGGTTAAAATATAAATTAAATTTAAAAAGAATACACACAAGCACACGCACATCGACCATAATATACATATTACGTACATTTTGTACACGTACACGTTAAACACATATACATATACACGTATAATTGGATTCGTATTTTCGGAATTACTGGGACAATAAAGGCCACAAATTTTACGTTTATATCGATGTTGACATTTTCGGTGGAAGGTTTTTCTCGACATTGTATGGGGGGGGGGGGGGAAATCGAATTCCGATATAAAGCTCTATCCTGCGGCACACTTAAAAATGTTCATAATACATGATTTTTATTAGACGCGATTTGAATGTATAAAAAAAAAAAAAATAATAATAAAATAAAATAAAAACAATAGTACCTACGTACTATATAGATATAATATTTGTATAGTCAACTGATGTATGTTATGATTGGAGATGTTGTTTTCCGAATTTCGTCCCGAATGTTCATCGTCTAAATAATGAAATATACGCCGTACGAATAGCCACGACCTAAATAATAATTTTCTATTTATTTGTTTTTTTCGGGGGGCGGGGGGGGGGAGGAAAAAAAAACCGTTTAAACAACATTTTACCTATTATCACGAATAAATGTTAGTGTGCACACGAGCGGCGTGAGCTCGAACAACCGAAAGGAAAACACAACCGCGTATGGGTCTTGTGTTTGATTTTTGTAACGCTTTGTACACAATTACCATAATAATATTATTTTCTCCCTACCCACGGTCATTCACGAGTCTATATATATATATATATATAATATACAGTGAATTTTGTACGTATGGTAAAGTTAAGAGACCGCAATACCTGCGATTTTTAATGGGGGTTCTGTATAGGCAATTTTTAAGAAATATTATGAAAAATAAAAATCTAACAATTTAGAAATATTTGTGTATGTTTTAAAATTAATCTAAAAATAGCCCCGTACCCGTATCACTTTTTGTTGTTGTGTAATCACGAAATTTCCACCTAAAAGACCAATACGCGTGACAAAATGTTGAAACTATGGAAATTCGGATTTACAATCTGTAAAAAGATTTGAATGTGTCGGCCTGTCTTCTGGGGATCGATCGAGGCAGTTTTCTTTGTTATTACAGATTAAAATATAATCAATGTTTAAAAACTTTGATTTTTAATGATAAATAACACGAGACTAAAAAATAAAATGAAAATAAACGCCTCGATCGATCCCTAGAAGACAAACTGATGAACTAAAAACTGTTTTCAGAATGGAAATCCGACTTTTCAAAATCCCACAGTTTTATCACGCTTTTAGGTCGATTTTTCGTTGGTGTTGCGACCTCTTAACACCGTACATACGAGGAATATAGGAGTCCGGTGATTCTTAAAAATATAATACGCTTCCGTTTGTCTCGTTTCGTATAACATAACGTCGCATATTATCGAAAATAATAGATGGATCACTCGCGTCGCAAACAGGCCGGACGACCACGTTTTGGCCACGGAAAACTCCTCGGAAATTAGTGTCACACACGATACCGCGATATATGCACCAAGATTAGTTTAAACTGTAGTCCCGTGAAACAACCGAAGACCTGGTTCGATTTTACAATAACATTGTTCACTATCAGAACAAAAACGTACATAGTTCAGTGTGTAATCATACTGATAACTGTGAAGCTTATTAAAATTGCGTATTCGTCGTTCCGTTATTCTCGAGCTGCAGAGTGATCCATCTGTTTTCAGGCAATCTGCGATAATATCGAGAGGACGACATGTCGTTACGATGATAAGTAATAATATGTGCTGCTAAAATAACCAGTTTTGGGACCAGTTCATTATTCGTATATGTTATAACAATTGAAGGGCTGCATCCTAGTTGGGTCCCAGATAATTTTAGGTACTACACTAGTTGGGTCCCGGATTATTTTAGGTACTATACTAGTTGGGTCCCCAATGTTTTTCGGTAAATACTATACTACACTAACATTTTCCTTCCATTTTACCAGACTTAGGACTGTCTACGATCTATTTTTGACGGCAGGTACCTATGGTCAAAAATGTTTTTTTCTGGAGATAATAAAAATATAAATGATTGGAATTTTACAAAATATGATATAATACAATACAAATGAAAAAATATTAAGTGTTAAAAATCAAATATTAAAAATAAATATAATATAAAATACAATTAAAAAAAAATCACTTTTGTGTTGGTAAAAATTTATAAGACATTAATTTTACAAAATCTTGGGTTACAAAAACCCAACTAGTATAGGACCAAAAAAAAAAAATCCGGGATCCAACTAGTGTAATACCAAAAAAAATCTGGGACCCAACTAGTGTAGCACCTAAAATAATCCAGGACCCAACTAGTACACCACCTGTGATTAGTCCCTGGTGTTCGGGACCCAAATAGGATGCTCCGTTTGAAAATCTCGGAAGGACACGACGTGTTTGATAGCAACGGTTCGCAAAGGATTGGCGTACCTGCAATACTATATTATAATACGTATTATTTTCCGCACATCGACCGGCCACTATCGTTTTTAAATGATAACCGGCCGTCGACTCTGTATACGACGTATGATAATAATAATAATAATAATAATAATAATACATCTACCGCATTATCATATATATATATATATATATATATATACGTGTTATTCGCGAATAAACACAAAAACCATACGAATTATACCTACTGCAGGCGGTCCAGCGAAACAATATTAATAATATTATTATAACATAATAAAAACGCATACGGTAACACGATACGAATACATAATATTAAGCGGCTGTGTAGTATAATACGTCCGAGTGGTGGCCCGGTGTGGCCTGTTATTAAAATTAACGTGAATTCGTGATGTCCTCGGGTCGTCCGAGATAAAATGATAAAAAAAAAAAAAAATGCATCTATACTTATATTGTATTATACTATACGCGTATTGTACTAAGTACGGTGCACAACATAATATTATAATATATCGCAATGGCAATTATTTAGCGTATCCGAGTATTGCCGAGAGTTATTATTATTATTACTTTTTTTCCATTATTTATGCACATATTATCCGATACGCTGTTTTTGCCACACGTATAAATATCAGAATGATTCGGACTGTATACACATATTATACGGTATTCGCAAACGTATTTTATAATAGGTACCTCTATTATTATAAATAATAGCGTTTTAATATGTCATATTTTGTGCAGACACTGTGCGTGGGTGTATATTGTAATATAGGTATTATGTCAAATATCGTGTAAAATCGTACTGATCGGTGCAAGTACCTATAGGTACCAGCTGTTACTACATTATATACTATGTTCGCCGAGAGAATAGGAGTGTTTCGCGCACCCGACTGACAAAAATTCGGATAGATAGCTCCGTTATCTTTGGTCGGCTATCTTCACTCCGCGACAAAATTACATACTATAACCTACCGATCAGTGCAGCCAGCACGTGATATTTCGGGCGGCGAGTAGCCGATAGATGATGTTGCGGTGAGGTAAAACGGAAATTGGTTTCTGCGCACTCTTAAACTCTCCGCGAATTTAGTATAGCTATAGAGTATCCGCCGTGAACGAAATCATTATATAATTATTCGTTTAAATGTACCAATTAGTTGACGAGATCAGACGATTATATTATAATATATAATATTTTATGTGTTTACTGTAAATTCATAATCAGGCGTATATAATATTATATAGTAACCAATATATATATATATATATATATACGCGAATGGAGACCGCGGTGGGACAAAATGGGTTTGCGAAACCGAAAATTAATTATAGACGTATTATCATATTAGCTATCACGAACCGACATTTGTCAGTAATATTCATGTTAGCAAATGTATTTGAATAATTTGTAAACAAAATTCGGGGTTTCGGAATACACGGAACACATATACAGGGGATGGGCGCTATGCGGATTAAGCCCCCTCCCCCTACCCAATTCTAATGTATCAATAAATTTATAGCAATGATACGCAGTTTATTGAAATGTGCATAATGATCTGGGGTTGAAGCTTCCACCCCCCCACCAAATTTTTTTAACAAATATACGCCGAATTATGCCATGTGACTGGACTCTCTGGATACGTTTTGTAGGTAGAACACAGAGTAGAACATTACACGTGTGTGAAGTTGCCCCCCCCATGTTACCCAATCCCTCCAAAACAATTTGTAACCTTATTTTCTTAATTTTTAAACTATTTGTAACCAACTTTTTAGAATTTGTAACCTCGTAGTTTACGAGATACAGCTACTATACAGATACATACTCGATGTGGGGCTAACTTCACGGTAGTCTCCCGACATTAATACAAATCAAGAAAATAAGGTTACAAATTGTTTCGAGCGTTTTTATGAACTTGGGGGGGGGCTGGCTCCCCATGATAAAAGTGGTCATAACTCGGGAACGGTGAGGTTACAAATTCTAAAAAATTGGTTACAAATAGGTTACAAATTAAGTAGATTAATATGAAATTTGTTTGAAGCGGATGGGACGATGTCGGAGGGCTACCGTGAAGTTAGCCCCCAATCGAGAAACGGGCTGTATCTCATAAACTACGAGGTTACAAATTCTAAAAAGTTGGTTACAAATAGGTTAAAAATTAAGAAAATGAGGTTGCAAATTGTTTTGGAGGGATAGGGTAACATGGGGGGGGGAACTTCACACACGTGAACACTACCTATAATATAAATGTTTTGAATATAATATCTCATCTATAGCTGTGGTATAATTAATTTTCAATAAAACAAACATTATAAGTAAGTACTTGTCTACCTACAACAACAATAATAATAATAATAATAGTCAATAGATGTATATATATATATATACAATATACATATAATATATTCAATTCGCGTGTTTGTTTTTTATGGCTGTAATGCGTGCATAAGTATATGAATATACATTTTTTTTAAAGTAGAAAAAAAACGGTTTGACAAAATGTCGAACGGGTTTTTTAAAAAATATTATTATTTTCCGTCTTTTACTACTTAATTTAAAATGTCAGCATGCCGTGCGCTTACGTGTTTCCGAGGTAGTGAAAATATAAGGACCGTACCTATGTATGTATATAGTTATATAATAATAACCATAAAAAAAAATATATATATAAATGTTTTTAAACATTATGAATACCGGTATAATATAAGTATATGTAGGTATATCTACGCGATTTGCATGATCCGTAAAATGCCGTGTCCGTACATCGATGTCGTGGCTTTGACGATGCGCCGCGTATACCTAATTCAATTGTCCCGAACAATCCGCAGACTATAATTTATCACCATGGCATACTTATCTATATACTGCAGCTGATGTTGTGATAAGACTGCATGTCAATGATTTTGAACAGGTGGTTCAAATTGGCCGTGTCAGATCATCCGTACGTGGTGTTTGTCCTGTTGATGTGTCCGAGATTGGTAATTTTTTTTTTAATTTTAATACGAAACTATACCAATGAAACCCGATTTCATCATAGGTGTCGCTGATATATTATTATAATATATTACATTTATATAACATAATTATGTACCCATATAGAATATATATAATAAATATAGGTACTCTAAAATAAAATGAAATTCATATTTTATGATCATAATAATAATATAGTCAGAATCATATTAGGAAAAAATTTAGATCGTTTGTTTTTATTAATTTTTTGAAAATAACAAAAAAAATTAAAAATCAATTTGAATATCGTAAATAATATAATACTATAACATAGTTATAATATTTACTGAATTTAATGAATTGTTATGAAAATATTCTATACTATAGTATATTGTATATATATATATATTGGAGTCAATACTGATAATTACAGCGCATTGTCGGTAATAATAAGCGCTCAGAGAAAAGTCTATAGGGAAGGAAGGGACAAATAAGGTAATATTCAGTTTAAAAGAATATTATACGTGTTTCCGAAAATCCTGCAGAGGGGACAAATGCACAATCTTGCTTCTCTCCTCAGGCTCCTATGTATAGTAAATGATTTGGTCTCAGTGAATTTTGAATCAATACTATAAATACTAAAGTTTTACTATACAGGCATATTAATATTATATTCCATTAGAGGGAGTGTTTCTAAGTTTTCATCTGTACCCACTATCCAGTTGAAAATTAGATCTAGTTAGTGTAGTTTAATGTGATTATTTTTCAATTTCCCTAAAAAAATTTTCGAAGCTGCCCAGAAAAGCAGATATTCAAAATCAATTATTTATGGTTATTTACTCGTAAGATCAAAAACATCGTGGTATTTAAGACATACAAATTAAATTAAATTTATATTTTAACATTATATTATATGACCGTGATATAATTTTGGAAAAACATATATTAATTTCGGGTAATATTATTTTCCGATGATATCCCTGCAGACTTTTAAGCCAACAGGAATATTAGTTTTGCAGCTTGCAGCATTTATGACTCGGGAGAGTTAGGTAGTTCTTTTCCCTTAGCCAACTGTACTATTCTGCTGTTGCAGTCAAGCTATTAGTCAATATTATAATATATTATAATATATATATATATATATAATTATTATATTAGTCAATTATCAGAATTAAAATAACTTTGACTCAATATTTCGTTCAATGAGTGAATATAATATATAACGTAGACCCATTATGATTGACATAACCGTTAGTGACAAAATTATCAACATTGACTCATAACTGTAAGTCCATAACACCATGTACAAATAACTGACATTCTCATATACACTATTTTTAAAGGCTTAGAAATCATTATATTTCCAAAGTACAATAACTTAATACAATTTAAAACGAGTTAACTACATTTAAATAGTATATTTTGTATAAAATTAGTTCAATAACATACCTATTGAAAAGTAAGTAAGCCAATTATCAGTGTTGGGTAAGTTACTTTTAAAAAGTAACTAAGTAACATTACTAGTTACAAAATTAAAAGGTAACTAGATTACTTTTTCGTTACCTAAATATAAAAGTAATAGCGTTACATTACTTTTTCAATTCAACAGTAACTAGTTATAATGATGTTACTTTCAACATTTTAATACAAATGTAAAAATACAATTAATTAAAATTATTAAAAATAATAAAATAAAATGTCAAAAATATCTTTTTTTTTTTTCTGATAGTCGTCAATTGAATTGTATTTTTTATTTATAAATATGTAACGCGTTATTTTACAAAATTACTGACAGATAACTAACGTAGTTACTCTTACGTTACTACAGAAATTAAATAACAAAGTTACCATAACGTTACTCGAAAAAGTAACTACGTTACAGTCACGAGTAACGTCCGTTACGTTACTGCCCAACACTGCCAATTATTGATCATTTATATTATGATAGCACTTAGATAACATAACCAGCTTGCAAATACAGTTATATATTTCTAAATATAAATGTAGACACCTTATATAGTTATTTTAGTTATAACCCCGACCCCCGTTATGTATATCAGTTTGTCCGTAGTTACAAGTATATACTCGTATAGTTACGAGTTCATATTTTGCTCGGTTACCAGGGAGATCCGAAATATACATTATTAGTTTTATAATAATTTTTTTTACATATAGTTAGGAGAACCATTGTCGATTTTATAGCTAGCCAGATAGATAATAATCGTTTTGTTTTATATGTTTAGCTTATGGTTTAAAATACGTTTAGAAACCAAGAATTTAGCATGTTCGCAAAGTTCTTAACTTGTTAATATTTTTCATTCGTATGATCTGAAAATATATATTAAAATTAATAGGTAACTAATTATTTTTACCAGAAAATGTTCAAGTCGTAAAATTACCATATCAAACGATGAAAAGCAGACTTGTTGAATATTTCAAAATTTAAATGAATCGATGGTCTTAAAACTAATAATTTCAGACGTAATTTAACGTCAGTTAAAAAATATATATATATATATATAAAAATATATACAATGTATATAAGATTTTGTATTATAATGACGTGGGTATTCATAGGCGCAATTAGGGTTAAAATTTTAGGGGGGCTACAGCCCTCACAAAAACTGTAAACTAAAAATAACCCGTGGGGATCCGGCCTCCCACATCTTCGTACATTAATTACTAATACAATTTTTTTTTTACCTGTAACACGAGAATAACACAGAAAAACCATTTCATAGTGAACTTTATTTATTTATTAACATTTCAATAATCTTAATATTAAAAATATTTACAATATTATTTATTTTAGTATAATAAAGGTATTTTCCTATTGTTAGCACTTGCAAATATGTTTAAAATATCCTCACTGTTAATATTATTTCATATGTCTTTCTCAATATAAATGCTGGATAAAATTGAAAACCGTTCTTGTAACATTGTGGAAAACGTTGCCGAAAACGATCTTTCGCATGTTGCACTACTTATTGGCAATGCTAATGCAACACCGAGGAGCTTGTATAAACTTGGATAAGTAGTCTCGTTTATAATACTTGCCATTTTCTTTGGATCACCCAATATTTGATCAGGATACATGGTTTCAATAGAATTTCTCGGAACAGTCATTTCGGCCATCAAAGTTTTAGTGTCAATTTCAAATAGATCCTAAAATAGTAGTACACAAATTAAAACTCGTGATATAGTAATAATCTTTATTATTTAGGGATTTCGTTTAACGATGTTGATGTATTCTTACTATATAATGGTTAATGAACAATTTGCTTCCTTTAAAATCAAGTAGAAAATAGTTGTCAACGGAATTAGCAAGCTCCAAACTTTCTTTGGAAAAACGACGAATACGATTTTACCCAGGGTATTTCGAGTTATTATGTATAAATTCGATTAAAAACATATATACCTATATATATATATATATATATATATATAGGTACTTCAGGTGCTTGCGGCAGTTTTAGCTACAGTCTCTTTTTACAAATTTTAGTTACATAGATTTTTGTACTTTTAATTTAGTTTTCTTTATATAGTAAAAAAAAAAAACATTTTGCCTTTATATTTTAACACACCTATATATGCATAGTAGTGTATGCGATGATCATCACGAACAAATGGATATAATATTATAGAGTTGGCCGTCGCGAACATTTGACTTTTATATAAATTATTTCCACGTGGATATAAAAACTTATTGTCCTATATAATATTATGTACACGGGAATTCTATTTTATCGTAATACGTACGACGTATATAATAATATCGTTATTACCGTACACTCTCGCGTACTATAGGATATAGAAAAATATATCTTAAAGTTATAATGGTTGACTCTGTGTCTTTTTTTCTATAATATATTTTCTTCGGTTTATTGTAGGAAAACAGATGTGCAATTAGGCGAATACGTCGCATCTGTTGTACACCGATGCGGTAACGGTAAAGTAATTGTTATATAATAATAATAATAATAATAATATATATTATATATTTGTTTTTTTTTTTCTTTTTTCATCTAATTGTAATGTCGTATTTTTTTCCACTGCGTACAGGTATAACGTCGGCGGAATAGGTCAGTTTTGATATCTCATTTCCAACTACCGGTTTTTCGCGAACCATATATATATAATATATGTATATATACTATATATCATACATATAATATATATATATATAATGTCATATATATATATCGTACAATCACATGTGACTGAGCTGGAAATTTATTGCGTTATCAACCGACTCTGAAGCCCAACATAATACGTATACGATATACTGCAGCCGGGCAGAATTTTTTTTTTCCCCTTTCTCACGCCCAAACCGTATACGTATATAATATATTATATTCCAGTGCGCGGGAAGAATATTACCCCGTCCGTCAAATTAAAATTGACAGACGACAATATTGTAACGCACGAATATTTTAGCGATCCGGTCGAAACGAAACCCGATCGAACCGTTAAAAAAAAAAAAAAAAACACGGAAAACGCGTATATATATATATATATTATTAGGGCTCGGAACTTGATGACCTAAAAATCTTGAAAAAATGCATAAAATGACATAAAAATGTTAAAAAATGTTTTTATTATTTGCAAAAAAGATTTTTATAATACTAATATTTTACTTAAAATAAATATTCTTTCGTGTTTCGGATTTATTCTTTTTCGGATTTTCTTGTTTCTTATTAAACTGTAAAAAATAGAGGAAGTTGAATAGTTAGGCACTTAGGCAAATAAATATTAAATTTATAATTATTTTATTACCATTATGTGTTATATTGAACAATTAAAGTATGCATAATATTTTGAAACAAAAAAGATCGGCGGTTGTCAGATAAAAGTGTTTTAAATGCAGAAAAACTTCTTTCGACTTCTACAGATGTTATTGGCGTATATTTAAAATAAGTGATGTCATCTGCGGTCATATCAAGCAAGTAAAAGTAAGAATAAAAAGGCAAGCCTTCTTTTGAAACCACTTGTCCTTCCAATATTTTAGAAATAATTTTCATTGTTGTAAATCCATTATTTTTGGCCAAAACAGTTGAAAATTTATTTTGAATTTCACGTCCTACAATATTTCGAGTTAGTTGAATTTTATTTTTTCCTTCCTCTACAATTTGTATAGTATCATAACATTTGTTTAAAACTTACCTTAGTTAATAAAACTTACTTAAATTATTATTTATTATCGTTACTAGGTAAATATAAAATAATATTCACCTATTATGTTATTAATTGTGTAGTGACTATAGTTACAACATAGTTTACAGTGTTAAATTTTTTTTTTTCGAAATGCAAAATACTTCTTTCTATTTTGAATACATTGTTAATTTAAAAACTGAAAATTTTCTGTTTTTAAAACCAAAAACCATCAATATGAATCGTAGCACAGAGTACAAAGTTTTGACCAGGTCTGCAGCAAAAAAAAATTTTACCGCGAAAAATTCAATTATGCCCGAGTTAAGGCGCTCGAAACGAATTGCTAAAAAACGTTCATACGATGAAGAAACATTAACGGATGAAAAAAAGCATGCAACACTCCGTTTAAATGATACAAAGAGAAGAAAATATCAACCATCTACTTTATGTAATAAATCTAATCTGCGAAAAGTAATAATATAACATAAAATATATCATTATGTTTTAAATATTTTGTAATGATATTGCATGTTAATTTTCAGGAAATCATCGGAAATAAAATTGTTAAAAAACAACAACACTATAAAATTGCAAAATCAAAAGAAAGTGGAACATTATTGAGACAGGCCAATAACAATGATGTGCACACTATAAGTAGTCCATCGACTTACAAGAATAAATTAAGTAAATTCATCATTTATCTATATACCTATATTTTGAGAAAAAAATCATTCACACTTTTATCCTAAAATTCGGCAAAATCACAATACTCTATATTAATATTCGTGTTTTATTTTCGAACTATTAACAAAATATATTTTGAATTTATAACGTTTTCTTTTTAAGTTTTTATCATAAAAACCTAAATAATTTTTATATTGTATAGGATCACGAATAACCAGTGATATTATCAACGAATATAATGATGATATGAAATTAAATAAACCATCAACCAGCAGGGGAGATTTACCAATAGCAGTCGAAGAGCAAAATAATGATTTTTGCCCTTCGCCGAAAAATCTCGAAGAGCTATCTATAATATTGTATAAAATCTGGGAACGTCAACAATTAAAAGAATTGGACGACGATGCAATATAATCAATTTATTGATACATATTTTTGTTATAGTTTTAAATTAAGTATTTTCATATTTTGCGTTATTGCTTTATATTCAACCACGAATTTAAATTTTCTTCAATCGTTATTATCTTATAAATCTTGTTGTTAATAAACATTTAATTTGTTAACCTAAATTATTAGTTCTTTGTTTTACGAAAATTTCATTGTTAAAAACTATATATACATATTATAATTTTTTTCAAATCGTACTATATTTTCATTATATATATTAAACAGTAATATGTTACTCATTTTAAAGAAAATAGTTATTATTAGTTAGTATTAAAATTAAAATTATTTTTTCTGCCCAAAAATGTATTTGAATACTTTAAGCACCATAACCGTATAAACTAGCATTTTATCTAAAGGAAATCCTACAAAATATACGTTCTCTTTTATGTTATTTCATCAAATTTTTTTGGTTGTACTCATACGATCTTTTCAGTAATATTGGAACATATAATTTTCCCTTGGTGCTTTTCTACTCACTCTTTTTCTTTCATAGAATATCAAAGCACCTATTCACCTCCATTTATCTAATGAGTAGGCACATATAAATATTTTATTGCAGAATCTGAATCTTAAGTCACACATCAAAATTATAACTCTCAGTTATAATTTGGGATCGTGACATTATACCGATACAGTTTTCCTGTAGTTATACATTTTATCAAATTAAAATTAAAATTTTTACTTGTTTATATAGTATTCAATAACTTACAGTATATAAATACATGTGTATACGAACTTTGACCTAATTATGTAACATCATATTTTGTAACTCATATAGCCTTAAAATATTTTTAGGAATATTTTATGATTTTCAAGATATTTATTGATCATTAATATTATATACACGGGTTACGTTGGAGAGGAGAAATCGGTGCCGCGCACCACAGTAATAACGGCTGCATATGCGCGAGTGCCGTCCCGACGACCTTTATTTTATATACTGATTCCGTTCCGGCAAAAAAAAAATACATATACCGATTCCGTCCCGTCTAAAAGAAAGGTACCTATATAATATATAATAATATAATATCTTAAGAAGACGTGGCATAAATTTACTCCAGTGACAAATTTTTAAATATTAAATGTTTTTTTTTTTTTTTTAATTTACCTACCTCTAATTATTTTTGACTCTTTCATGTGAATATTTGGATGGTTTTTTCAAAATTTTAAGTAAGATATTAGTTAAAACACTTTTGAAATATATTAAAACATATAACTGATTGATTTTAATTTTCTTAAAATTTCCGATACATAACGCGTTAAAACTGAAGGACGGAATCGGTATGTTCCTTTTTTTTTACTGGACGGAATCGATATATATATATATATATATATATATATCTTTTTTACCGGGACGGAACTATAGTATAACTTATATTGCAACGTTTATGTTTGGGACGGAACTCGTATGCAGCTGTAATGATAATAATTATAACAATATCGGAACGAGCGTGTGCGAACCTATATATTAGCAGTGTTTAGACCATTCATTTTAAAATCGGATGCATTGACATTCATAATTAATTTTTTTTCAAAAAGATTGCATTCACATTCACATTCATTAAAAAAATGAATGTCATCAAAAATGCATTCATTGCATTAAAAAAAAAAAAAATTAAGTCAAAATTTTGCAAAATGATCAATATGATTAAGGAAAAGAGAATTTAAAAAATATATATATTTCTTTTAATGCAAATAATATGCATTCATTTGCATTCACATTCGTTAGTAAAATGAATGCATTGATATTCATGATTCATAATTTATAAATTGAATGCATTCGCATTCATCATTCATGAAAAAGGAATGCATTCAAATAAATGCATTCATTCCAAACACTGTATATTAGGTATATATATATATAAAAACATTATATGCGTAATAATTGGTAATTTCTAAAACATGTCATCCACTCGACATCCTCGTGCAGGTAATCTGCAGAGTACAAACATATAAACCCGTGTAAAAAACCAAAATAATCTCCTGTTTATTCGGAGATGAATACGCGTGGACGTTTAAGATAGTACCGCAATTTAGTATAATATCCAGACCGAACCAAATATATCTGTAATTTCAATAAAAATATTGATTAATTTAATAATAATATGATTGTTAATATACGTCCAATAATATGTTTATTGATTTAGAAATAAAATATTTGTCAATTTAACAGCAAAACAATAAAAAGTATTATTGATTTAACAATAACTTTTATCAATGTCTCGGGTAAAATTGTCCAATCGAGTACAAATTCATTTGAATTAACAAATATTTTGATAATTCAATTATAAATATTTTGCGTTCATTTCCTTCTTTCCTCTTCGTAGAACAAACGCCCATCATCAAAATGGTCGATTTAAACAGAATATATTTTCAATTTAATAACATATATTTCATGATAATAATAAAATCTGTATTAATTTTACAAATTATTTTTATTAAATTATAACTTATATATTTTTTGAAATTTACAAAATGATTTTGTTATTGTAAACATATTTTTTTATTAATTTAACAATATATATATATATATATATATATACGTTAAAATTATAAAAATTTTATTATTTAAACAAATATTTATTTGTTAAAATTTGATTATTGCATATTGTTAATTTTACCAATGATATTTGGTTCAGTGTAAATGACTACCAAGTTGAATTATCCGGCGTTGCCCGTGAAAAAAATTGCGAGTGTGGAATTCCTTTTGGATGTTACACAGTGTTACACAGCGGATTACCCGTCGCGGCTTCGCCTATGATACTTTAGTGTAGAAAGTATATGAATTAATGCAATAAAAATAAATTGTTTTAAATTTTCTCAAAAGATAATACAGCAGTAGAATACAAAAAAACCCTTTGTACTTATATTCTTGATCATCGTAGTGAAAAAAAAATTTTTCTTGTTTGGATTCGGTGAAAAAAAAAATATTTATATCTATATCTCTGTATATTATATAAATAAATATATATAATTCGTTACCAAGGCAACTCGAAAATAATGTAATATTATATTAAGTATACAATTTATTCGTAAAACTTTGTTTTTTTTGTCCATTTCAATCTACCTATACCGTCATTATATTAAAATTAATGAGTGGACGAACATCTCGGATGATAACGACGACATAATAATTATACAATATTATATAAGCACTCAAATTCTCAAAAAATATTACCACAAACGTGATTTTTCCATTAGTCCACTTTATAAAATTCAAAAAGCACTATTGTCGAAAGAAAAATAGCCTGTAAAACCATATGTATCTACCCAAATCGCGTTTTATTTCGCGAACTCCTGGAGCCAAAAATTTACAACATTTTGTGTTTATATCGCACAAATATGAATTCTACTCCGCGCCACTAATACGTAACTCAGTGTCCATATATAGACTGCAAGTATATCTATTATCTCCGTTATACTTGTCTAAGACCGCTGCTCTGGGTTATGTTCATTCGTGACGTAGAGTGTAATATAGTAGATAATTTTTTACAGTTTAAATTTGAAATTTTCAGCTTTAAATTAATTCATTATCATTATTATTGAACGAATAACAGAGATTACAATGGTTTTAAATAAATACGTATAAATATAACTTATTAAACATTTTCTCTCAAACAATTGGTATTTTTTTTCATTTTAAATAAACGATACTTGTATCATTCGGTATATATCCAGTTTCTAGCCCAAAAATTATAAAACTAAGTCTGTATATCTTTGAATAGTAATTTCTCAAGGGACACAACAATATCTTGAAACGCTTAAATACAAATAAATATAATAAATTACAATCAGCAGAAATTGTTATATACTGTAACAGTAGTTAATGTTTATAATTCATTATACCAATATATATATATGTATATAAATAATATAAATGTACTCGCTCGAAAAACAAGAAATTAAAAAGTAAAGTTTGGCTTACTCGGAAAATATACGCTTAATGGAAAAAATTTACAATACGAAGAAAAGGAGATGAGAATAATAATTTTCATATAGTAGTGAATCATTAAAAATTAATATATACCTATATAAACTTCTTTATTATTGACGAACTTTTTTGCGGAATTGTGAAAAAAAAATCGCAGAAGTGCGCATTTTTATTTAAATATATTTCTATCGTTTGCCATCTGAACTGCGGTTTCTTCTTCTGCAGTCTATGCACAATCAGTGAACTGTACAAATTTTTAAAAAAAAAATAAAAGAAAAAAAAATGATCGTATTAAATTATTCGTATTTAAATATCGTATATAATAATATACTGAACGATTCAATTTTTGTATTCATTATAAGTTTGAATAATATTTTAATATATATTGATATATATATATATATTACACATGTTGCTATACTGTTGTAAACATAGACTACTGTATATTTTGTAGATAGATTGATTTCGAATGGAAAATATCAAAGAAAGACTTTTTTTTTTTTGTTAATTTTTATGTATAATAATGAAATAGGTATTTTATTTTCGAAAACCAGTAAGGTGTGGAAGTAGCCTATCAAATGTCGTCACCATTTTTTGAAACATAACTAGTTCACTATAATGGTTAATTATCTAAAAAATTAACTTATATAAAATTGCACCAGTCTAAGTAAATTTACCTAGGAAATTTTTATAAATACTTTTTTACTAACAATATCCCTGTGGAGGGGGCTAAGAATACCTCCACGGTTTCCTCATGCCTGTCCTAGAAGTCGACTAATTGAAGTTGCGTCAGGTCGACAGCCGGCATAAAACTTGTCAAAAAGTATGAGAAGTATTAAAAAGAATATAGGCGAGTTTTTCCATCTCGGATGTTCGCGGGGAAAACA